>CP137669.1:31501365-31636787 GCA_037976565.1 Mesocentrotus franciscanus | reverse complement strand
TTGGTACAAGTCTCACTTACATGGACTTTGGGCAAATCTTGGGTAGTAATTGCTCCATTTCCGACACATCTATGCTCCTCTAATCTATTCTGGTCATGATCAGCATTTCCATTAGATTGATTGCTGATATCAATAACTGGTTCCTTCGGGTCTGGCTGATTATGATTTTTAACTAGGGTCCTTTGCTGCAGTTGCGCCTTAGCAGGAGATGGTTCTGAATCTGTATTCATTCTGCCATTTTGCTCAGGCCTACATGCATTCTCTCTCTTGGTCTCACCATAAGATTTATGTTGAGAAAGGGGTCCTTCTGATTCTCCTAACTTGGAAATCATTGCTGACAGGGAGTTTTCAGGCAGATGAACAGGATTTTTAGTACAAGTCTCACTAACTTGATATTTTGGTATGTCTTGTTCAGCCATTGCTTTGTCTTCATCACATATGGGCTGCTCTACTTTATGTTGATTGTGGACTGGTGATTGACCATTTGGCTGTTCAACTTGAGACTCATATTTCTCCTTCAGAGTGGTTTCAGGATAGCTATCATTTTCCTCTGCCTTCTCAAAAAGGGAGGGCAAGCTCACTTCTGCCAAATGCAAACTGTCAACTGTGATCTTTTCTGATACATGCCTCTTCAAAGGTTTGCAATTATCACTGTCATTCGTATAGTTGATAGGACTGTCGTGAACTCCTGTGTATTTCAATGGCAGTTCCTTCTCTCTTTCTTTAGCATCAACATGAACTTCAGTTGATGGCATAGACTCCTCATGAATATCACTATCTCTTTCAATTGGGCTCTCATCACCTTTGGCAAACACTTCTTTTAATCTCTGGATTGAAGAAACCATATTGTCTTCCAGCTGAACCTTTGAAGAAATAATAACCTCTGTAACCCTTGGTGTTAGATGTGGAATGCTGTATGGTCTTGTAACTTCCAAACTTAAATCTTGGCCTTCGTCTTCAGCTAGAGATGGGTCGTGTTTATCTGCCAATCTGGATTGTCCAGCATCATCAACACACACTGTTCCAATGGCAGATATGTCAGAGTGTTTCACTTCAGGAACCTCGAAAGAGGTCATTATTGATTCTTGAATTTGAACAGGAACCTTGTTATTAACCATTGATGATGGCAATGGTAATGTAGACTCATCAATGCCATATGGGGTTGCGAGTACATCAACATCTTTCTTAAGCTCTTGAAGAGAATCAATATTATGATTTTGATCCATATCCGCACAGCTTTTCATAGGCTTAGTGTCTCCATCGACGTCAACTTCAGAAACTTTATGAACACCAGGAGTTACTGTGTCGTTCCTGCCAATTTCTGAAGATGAGGAACCTGTTAGTTCATTGATGGTAGAATCCTCTTTCAGGGTTAAGGTGCTTGACTTGGGTGCATCAATATCTAGCTTACTCAATGTGAGAGCAATGTCTTCCCTTGGATATGCAAGTTGCATTGATGTGGTCATACAGGGTTCAGGCTGCATTCTAGGCAATTGTGTTGGATATGTCAATGAGGTTTCTAGCTTCTGGTCCACTTCTATATTATGCAGGGACATGGCTGAAGTACTGTCTGTCATTGTGTCATCGCCCACACTCACCAATTCAAGATCAGAGGCAGTGGTTGATCGGCTTCTCAGATCTCGAATTGAAGAGTCACCATCAACTGCTACATCTGATCCTGTCCAGGTCTCGTCTCCTAACACTTCACCATCCGGTACCGTTTCACCTTCTTTGTGACCAACACTGCCTGGACTTCCAGATAATGTATTTGTCAAGGAATCATCACATTGGAAAGTATCAGGGTCATATCCAACGCCATCGCCGACAATCCTGTCAACAAGCCCCTTGTCCTTGTGCATTCTAAGAGAGTCTGAGCCCTCAGAACTATCTGTGCTTTCAACAGAAATGCCAAACATTTTCATGAACATGGTCAGTTTGGCACTTGCAATGGCATAGTCCTTCCCGAGGAAAGGCTTCAGGTTTTCCACAGCCTGAGATCCATGTGCATCTGTATACTTATCATGGGACAGAGTAAGGGTGTCATTGTTCGTGTTCCCATCATCCCCATGGAAATCCACTTCATTTGTGGCTCCTACATCTGCTGGTATATCATCCAAATGATCCTTTGAACTACTGTCAACATGCATTTCAGGTTCACACTTAAGAATGGCTTCAGGAATATGGTCCTCATTAGAACTGACTGCTGAATCATTATCACAAACCTCAGTCATGCCCGACATGTCATCCATTTTATGTCCTGCCTCACTGGTCTTGTCACAATTATCTGTCAGAGCATTCGACATGGGAGGTGATTCACCACCTACATTCTCTTCACCTTTGGAGTTTCCTTCATTTAGGTTCTTATCACTAATGCCATCATCAGTTTCAGTTTCAGACATTTCTGATTTCCTCGCCTTGAGATCTTTCCTTAAAATTTTTGGTGAACCATTCCCAAGAGATCTCTCCTTTGGGATGACTGATGCTGCACTCTTCCTTTTGAAGTCAAATTTTGGAGCATTGTTTGGATACAGCCTAGAGAAGACATCCTTCCTTTTGCTAGTAGTATTCGCTTCTGGTAACTCTACTGAGGTGTCTACCTTTTTATCAATACTTTTAACATCATCAGCAGTTGATTCTTGCATGGCCATTGTGTTTTTAGGAGTGAGATTCTTATCTCTTCTCTCAGATGTGGGAGGGATGGTTGTAGAAATGACCTCAATATCATCATGTGCCATCTTGTTGATAGGACTTGTTTCGAGTTGATGGGCAGAAGTTTCTGATTCCTTTGATTCTAAAACTATATCATCCCACTGACCAGCATTGTCAACATTTGTAGGAACATTTTCTTGCTTGATGCTCATGGAGTTTTCTGAAGGAAGCAGCTGTTCTTCTTTCAGATGTGGTTTACTGGCTGTAGAAATGAGGTGCTCATTGTAAAGACTATTCTCTTCAGAAATGGGATCTTCTTGGGACATAACTGCGGAAGTTTCCAAATCATTTCCATCCAGAATGACATTATCAGGTTCAGTTGTTTTTTCCATATTTTGAGATGTAAGATCTCCTTCAGATACTGCTTCTTGCTCTGCATTTTGTAACACTTCAGCTGGCCGAGTTGGGCTGATTTCCTCATCCAGTGGTAACTTAGTGATAAATGTCATCGTTTCATGATTCAAAGATGTAGGCAACACTTCCTGAGGAATATCATGGTGAAAATCCTCTGAGGATGAAGAAGACATATGCTCGATATTTGGTGATGTCTCTCTGCTATTTTGAGGTGATTTAGAATGGAGAGAGCTGCAAGTGTCTTCAGATTCTGAAATTTCTGCCATACTATCTTCCTCCTGGATTGTTTCTAGAGTGTGCAGAATATAACTTTGTTCAGGGAGATCACGAGGCGAATAATACAGTCCTCTCATTTCTTCTCCTTTCTCATCATCTTCCTTGTGGCCCTTAACATCTAGATAAAAATTAGTGGGGCCCGACTTTGTATCAGTGCTTATGTCTCCAATACAAACTGAACTGTCTGCAGGAGGGGCATCCTCGCTCATTGTAGATGCATCTCCAGTACCTACATAGCCATGCAGATCTGTTGTTATGTCAGGAGATACAGGCATTTTTCTTGCCATTATGGAACTCGGAGAAGCTCCCAATTGTGGTGGAACCCTGCATTTATGTTCAGTTGGAGAGCCTCCATGTTGGTCTATCACAGGTGAGCCATAGTCCTTTTTGTCCAGATTTTCTGAGCTCTTTGCTACAGGTGTTCCTTTGGGTGTTCCTGTAGGAGTGCTGCACAAGAGTATCTGATCTTTATCCCAAGTCTTCTTCAAAGGAATGATTTCATTCTTGTTGCTGAATGTTGAAGGAGACTCTACTGCAGTCTGGTACAGTGAGGTGTCTATTGCACTCTGGTAGAGGGCTGATTCATCTGGCAATGTGCTGTTCGCAACTGAATTGGTCAGAATGTTTGGTTTCAGTGGGGAATCAGCATTGAATAGAGATTTGTACACATTTGGTGGCAGAGATGCTTGAATGGATGGAATAGTTCCCTTCCGTATCGCTTCAGGGGTGCCAGAGCCAGTTTCTGATTCACCAAATGAGTTGTCTGTACCATTGTCTTGGCTGCCTTCTATTATTTCCCCATTCACCTCTGAATTCTGAGGTGCAGACATGTCATCACTCATGGCTGCTTCTTCATCATCCACCTCATCTACATCCTCAAGGAAGTCGGAGAGGGTTTGTTCTTCATCAAAGCGATATTCTGCTGCACTTGTGGACGAGCAGGAGGATGGACTTTCCATGCTTTCCATTTCTTCATCGGAAAAGGGAACAGGAGATGCACGGGTAATCCTGAAATTATGATTGTTTGAGATCACCTTACTCTCACCATTCTCATGAAGCACTGGTAATTGATGAAGATGTTGATTAGTAGGAGATTTATCAATAGTGGGGAGGTCATTGGTGTCTGAACACCCATTTACAATTTTCTGACCCTCACTGTCTGTCATAGATTGGATAGTAGAATGATTAATGTCTTGAGGTAGAGATTGTCTTATCGCCTTTTTATTAGTACCTTCCGCTGCTGTTTCATCAGCCAATGGCATTACTAGGACAACAACGTCAGAATGCAGGGGCTTGTTGGCTTCTAAAAAGATGTTTTGATTACATGATTGGTCAGGAAGACTTTTCATCATTGGAATGTCTGTTGTTGCTGATGAGAGGTCCTCTTTGCCATGTTCTTTCAGGTTATCATCATAAGGGCCTGCATCAGAGGGCATTCGATCCTGTTTTGGAACCATTTCTTTTGTGTCTTTTATGTTTCCTACTGGCCTCTGCTGGTCTTTGTTCTCTGGAAAGTCATTGCCATTGCTAGCATTAGAGAAAGGAACACCTTCATGTGACAGACATTCTTCATCAAGAGGTGATTCTTCTTCTTCACTGTACTCCGATTGATCATCAGACACCTGATCTGACGAAATCTCATCACTGTCACTTGAATCCTGTTCAAGTTTGGTCAAGTTCACAATCACTGGGCGCTGCAGCTGGCTCAGCTGGTTGGCCATAACAGTGCAAGAAACAGTAGAAACTTCATCTGCATCATTTTGTACTACTATTAAAGGTACAAGTGACTGTTCATCATTCTTTACTTCATCCTGATCTTGCTTTCTCAAAAGGGTTGTGCCATTGTTAACTTCAGGATTCTGTGACGCTGTTGACTTGTCGGGCACAACACTTTTGGGGAGTATGGGAGTTCCACCTTGTACCTGCTTGTCTCTATCCTCTTCTGGAGAGACATCATCAATGCAACCGGTAGGGATAGACAGAGAATCTGCTATTGTGGTTGCTTCTGGATGATCACCCATATCACTTTGTTGACTGTCCTCAGCATCATTTTCAGACATACAAGTGTTTACATCTAATTCATCTGAGTCATTTGGTACTTGCCCAGCAATATCATGAATGAGCTCATTATCATTTTCAACTGGGCATGGTGACGTTGGCATTGTAACTGCACTGTGTGCTGTCTCCTTTTCTGTGGATACTGCATCATCTCTCAGATTTTCCTCAAGGCACACTCCTTTAACTTGGGGTTGATCATTAATGTCATCATGAGCATTTCCATTCGCTTCAGTTTCTATCTCATTCTCAGAAGATTCTACAGGATGGATGGGAATTAGACTTTCATCAGAAGGTTCCTCACCCTTGACATTGAGAGATGTGCAAAGTCCATCATCACATACAGACAAAGGTTCCAAATCACTTGATGCAAACTGCTCTGGAGTTGAGATTCCCGGATGAGATTCAGGAAGAGCTCCAAGATTTGATAGTCCTGGATTTTCATCTATGTATTCATCAGACTTGGGTAACTCTTCATCAGTCTTTCTGTCCAGGATATTGTCAGATTTGCCAATGAAACCAATGCCATGAGCATTAGAGGATTGTTCATCTGTTTGCTTGTCACATGTGACATCCATCATTTCAGGACTGAATGGCTCAGAAGGCACATATTCATCTGGCAAGTCTGACATCAAACAAATTCCATTCATGTGTGGCTCTTCTTGAAGCAACTGATCACTTATATCCTTGATGTCAAAGAGATGGTCATTCTCTGTGGTTTGAAGGCCATTTCTTCCTGGGATACCATCATCCCCATCTTTCTGCAACACTTTCATATCTGATTCTGATGGTACATCTGGTTCCCTGTCACATGTGACATCAGGATGGAAAGATGTGACATCAGGATGGGAAGAGACAGGAGAGGGAGTATCACCACTGAGATTGTCTGTCTCTGATTGAATCTTGCAAGAGTGTGGCTCTTGGGGGAAATCATGTCTGTCACTGATGTTGACTTGAGGATCTCTCTGCTCATTTCCTTCAGGAACCTTACCAGGCTCATCTTTCCTGCCCATCTCAAAATTGCCTGTTGGTCTTTGTAATTCCTTTTCACATGAGACATCAGGATTTAATGAATCAGAAGAACTAGCAGGTTCAAGAGACAAGTCTGTGGGTGATGGAGATTCTAGAAGTGCTTCTTGAAGTAAAGTATCTCTTGCATCACTGGTGCCCATTTGAAAGTCATCCTCTGTCATTTTTAGCCTTTCAGGATTATCAATTCCATCATTATCAGAAGCTTCCATTTCCCCTGTTTGTCCATGTGTTTCATTTTCACAGGTAACATCAGGATGTAGTGGATAAGATGAAATTGGTTCTTTATCAAGCAAGTCTGTGCCTGACTGAATCTCATTAATGTGTGGCTCCTGATTTAAATCATCAGATGAATCATTAATTTGAACGTCTTCCTCTCTAGTTTTCAGCAAATTTTCTTCTGGATTCTCAAGGTTCTCATCTTTACCTTCTTCCTCAGCAGTTTCTGTTTCCCTGCTTGGTCTGTCTAAATCATTGTCAGACGTGGCACCAGAATGGGAAGATTCAGAAGACAAGTCTTTATCAGGGAGGTCTGTTCTTGAAGGACCCCCACTTACATGTTGCTCTGTATCATCCATGTCCATGTCAGGGTATTGCTCTGCATTGTCTAGCTTTATTTCAGCCATTTTATTATCCCCGTATTCCTCACAAGCTTCCATTTGTGCATCTGCTGGCCTAACTACTACATTGTCAGATGTTACATCAGGATCTGCTGAATCAGAAACTATATATTCATCAGGTAATTCTGGCACTGAGAACTTCACCACCATGCAAGTCCCCTGGAGATTCTTGATCATTCATATTTGCAATGTCATTTGGGGGGTCTTCCCCTGTATGATTCTGCACATATCTTTCAGGAACCACACGAGAATCATCTTCATGTAAAGTTTTTTTTATTTCTTTGTCACATTCATCAGGCAAGTCTGGCATTGAGTGAAATTCATTAATATGTGGCCCTTGAGGTAAAGTGGCATTTCGTTCATCGATGTCCACATGGGGAGTTTCTTGTTCAGTTTCCACATGCTCTCCTTTAGAAACCTGTTCATCCTTGTCTTTCTCACAAGCTTCTGCCTCTTGGTCTGTTGGTCCAACTGTTTCCTGCTCAAATTTGACATCAAGGCTTGATGGTTCAAGAGACACCTCATCTTCATCAGGCAAGTGTGTCTCTGTTGGTCTATCTTGATTCTCATCAAGCACTGTTTTATCAAGGATACTTGCTTCTTCATTTATTTCTTCCTGTGTTTGCATGTCAAGAGGTACTGGCTCATTATCTGCCTGCTCCATATCACATGAGATGTTATCTTCATATGGCTTTGCTTCTTCAAGG
This sequence comes from Mesocentrotus franciscanus, assembly GCA_037976565.1. Classification (NCBI taxonomy): domain Eukaryota; kingdom Metazoa; phylum Echinodermata; class Echinoidea; order Camarodonta; family Strongylocentrotidae; genus Mesocentrotus; species Mesocentrotus franciscanus. Next base: position 31,629,037 of record CP137669.1, on the reverse strand, counting down.
TCACAGACAACTGGGGCAACAGGAAACTGTTCGCTGCAAAGACTATCATCTGACACTGGTCTCTCTTCATTTCTAAGTCTTTTGCAAGTGTCAATTTCAGGAAGAGCACTTCCTTGTTCTTCATTTGCAATTGCCTGTGGATTGTCTACTTCCACCATGGTGGTATGGCAAGGATCATCGGCTTCAAGTTCATCGTTGCTGTTCATGCTTTCAAGAGTATCTGAACTTTGTTTCCTGCCATGGACATCCAGGTTCAATGCAATGTCATCATCATCATCATCATCTTCTCCTTCATCACTAGAAGCTGTAAGAATATCCTCAGAAGAGACAGGTATGGCCCAAAATTCATCTTCATCTGCAGATGTCATATCAACAACTCTTGGTCCATCATCATGTGCAAGTTCTACTTCTTGATCATGTTTAAGATCCTCCTCCAGAGAATCAACCAAACTTTCTGAGGAGCTGTAGTGATCTTCCTCATTGTTTGAATTGTTTACACTATCCATTTCCAAATCAAAATCTTCCCCTCCAATGCTGTCCTGAATAGGATCCGTTTGTGTTTGCTGGGGCTGCTTTCCAATAGACCTCTTACGACTAGGACTCCAGTGCTGTTCACATCCTGAAGCCCCCAAATCTCCACCTTCCAGACATGGTCCACAGTCCTGCTCGCTGGCGTGCTTCTGAAGTTCAAGCCTCAGCTGTTCGCTAGTGAGAGGAACATAGAAGGCTTCAGATTTGGGTGTACTCTTTGGTAAGTTCTCTATGGATGGCCAGTTCTTTGGTTTGACAACAGGAGTTCTTGCAAATTTTCTCCTGGGACTAGGAGAGTTTGGGTATTCACCATCCTTATCATTGCAACTCCTGGAACGGGGCCTCTTTACAGTTTTCCGATGGGATGGAGCTTGTTCTGATTTCTTCTTTGGGGATGGACTTCTATCTACTGCTTTATTTATGACTGGTCTTGATCGAGAAGGAGAGGCAGATGAGCCTTTAGGTGTCTTTGCATTTGAAGTGTTTTCTGGTTTATTTAATTTCCTTTTAGTTGGACTGGAGTAGGGTGATTCACTTGGAGTTGTTCGTTGGGCTCGCTTTGTTTTGGTTTGGCACTTATTACTTTGTTTTTCATTACCAGGATCAGTTGGAGTTCTATCAAGTGGAGCATTTGCTGTGTCTTTTGATTTCACTTTAGCTCTCCTACCCGCCTTTTCACTATCTTGTGAGGACTGTGATACTGCAGATTTCTTTGGCTTTGTTACTGGTTTTACAGGTTTATTTACACATGGACTAGCACTCCTACTTCTAGAATGGAGATTTTGCTTTGTTCTGTCTGGAAGATTACTTGAAGGCACACTACTGGTTCTCACATGCTTATGGTCCTGAACATGTTCCCGTTTTCTGTCCTTTAACTTGATGGGATCATGCTCTAAAGGAGACAGTTCTCTCCTGATCAAGTGTGGAGAGTCTCTGTGTCTCTCTCTCTGAGGATCATGATCACCATATCTTGGAGGACTTTTCTTCCTGAGAAAATCAAATTTTGTTTCTTGTTGGGGATACAAGCGAGAAAACACACTTCCTGAAGTTTGCCTAGACTTCCTTGAGGAGGTACTTGCGGGAGAAGATGATCTTGATGACTTGGTCGGTGATTCAGACCTTACAGATTTGGTTGGAGATGCAGACCTTGAAGATTTTGTTGGTGAATCTGATCTTAATGACTTGGTAGGTGAGCTGGACCTTGAGGATTTACTTGGCGAACTGGACCTCGAACTTTTGGTAGGAGATGGAGACCTTGAAGGTGATGCAGATCGACCATCACTTTCCCTCTTTATTTTTTCTTCCCTGGATTTAGTTTTTGAAGGCCCTAATTCAACCTTTCTAGCAGGTCTAGCATCAATTTTTCTGGAATTTTTCTTAGAAGTGTTTGTTTGGTCCTTCTTTTGATCCATAGTCTGATCTTTATTTTCCTGCTTTAGGGTGCGCTTAGTCTCTTTCTTCGGAGAAGGAAGGTTATTGTGATGCATTGTTTCAGGGTCACTGTTCCCTACGGGACTGACTCGTCCTGATGCTGGCAAATCTGTGCTCACATTTTCTGTAGAGCTATCCACTGTGTTCTCAATGTCACGATCTCCAAGCTCTTTTTCAGGTGACTGCTCTGAACCGAACTCGCCCTCAAGCAAACGTGGATCAGTTTCAAAATCCTGAAGTTTTTGCTCCTCATGTTTCAGAATCAATTGAGCAGTTCTTTCTTGCACCTCAAGGGTTGCTTGTCGCCGTTCCAGGGCAGCTAGTGCCTTACGCTGTGACTGCTTATGTAGGAGCTCCATCAGGGCCACACGCTTTTTAGCAACGTCCAACCCTGAAAGGTCTCTTGTGTCGCAGCAGACATCAGCAACAACACTTGGAATCGTGCACAGGTCTGAATGGTAACTTGGAACCTCTTTCAGCTGGGTAAGTTCTCCTTCCAGTATTTGTTTACCTGTGGAAAGAAAAGAAGATAAACAGGATTAAGAGAAACAGATTTCAACAATCAATGAATTGTACAAGCAAGGATCACATAATGATATTCTCATTATCAAAGCAGTTATGTAATCTATAGCACACAGTCCAAGGACACATTCAATTAATAATAGTTGTGAAGTGCCTCCTCTGGATAATTCTTTCAAAAAGAATCTTGTGCTAATTCACACATAGTTAATAATTGATTGGCAGGTATATATCAACTGTTTTCATAAGCAAAGGCTAATATCCAGTTTTAGTAACCTTTAATTCTATGCTTACTATCCAGAGTGTCACTCTGAAATTCACTAGATTTGTTGGAGGCAATGTGTGAACACATTTAATGCATTACTGTCCACATTACTTTGTTTTCATATAATTGGTACAGAAAATCTTGGACTTGCCCAAGTACTTTGTACATGCTACTGGGTTAAGGGATCAGTGTCTCTGTCAGACTTTTAACTCATGAAATGCAATTAGTATTGATATTGATTTATTCACTGACAACAAATGTACAAAATATGTCTTTACAATATTATTCAACATGTAAAGAAATGTTACAGAATTGAAACATATGTTAAAGCTGGCACATTAACGGGACCAGAAAACAGTATATGTGATGGTCGAGCCTGGACCTGGCCTCTGCGATTATAATACTAAGGATATCCTTACCCATCTCTTTCTGGCTACTGATCTTCCCTTTCATCATGGTAAGCTCCTCCTGAGCTAAAGCCATAGCCTCCTGGTGCTCCATCTTCAGCCTCTCAATGAGCTCCTTCTGCTCCCTGATGCGGTCCTGGTGTTCACAGAGACTCCGCTTCATCATGGACTCCTGCTCCTCCCTTGCTGCCTCCGCCTCCGCCCTCTTGGCCTCCAACTCGGCCAGCTGTTTCCTGCAAATCGAAATTATTTGGAATGCCTTTATCATAATTATGGACATGAGAGGGCTTGAGGATTAGTAATTAATTAGTTGCAACATTCACTGACATTCCCAGTGGCTTTTGAAGTATTAAGATGAAAGCTTTAGAAACTCCTCGACTCCTTTGTTACAACATTAACACATATTTAAAAATATAGGTCATTTTCTGTCACTAATCCTGATATCTATCACCTGCTGGTAAATTTGAAACAACATCTTTGAACATTTTAAGGACACAGGTAAATCATCTTTTCCCCCCAAGAATATAACAACAAGCTCACATTTCTACATGTAAGAATTTTCTGTTTTTAATCTTAAAATTGTCTGTTAGGAGCCAGAAGGGGGGTAATTCACAATCATTTTACACCGAGCTACCACCTGTCTGGCATCAGAAGATGGAATACTCTTTGGTGTCTTGGTCAATTGAAAGAATTTGATTGAAGACTGTGTTCAAATAAAAACTAGCTGCATATCAGCATGACAGTTAACACCATCATGCATGTGGTAAAGGATAATAAATACCTAGTATCTTCTAGTTTCTCAGCTTCCAACCTGTGCACCCTCTCCAGTTCCAATCTGCAAGAAGAAAATTTGTTCAAAGTCCTTTACTACATCGAACCTTGTACACAATAAAATGTATATCTATCTATTTTCCCCCTGAAGTTTGTTGATGTTAACGGAATTTGGCACGGTGAATTCTGTTGAGCAATAGTGACAAGAATGCAATGCTAGTAAAATACAGTATAGAGCAATACATTAACATTTTTACAACCTCAATAGTACATGTATATAGTTACATCATGAGATAAGTCATAATACCTTCAGCAAATATTACTTCAGGGGTTTATGTTGGAGATAAATCACCCAAAACTAGCAAAACTTACACAGGCTCAAGGAGGGGGGATTGCAATGCAACTGGCCTACTCAACATCTAAGATACATATCAACCGGCCCTAACATAAAAAATCAACCGACTCTCAAGCCAAAAAATTGAACGGCCCGTGGAGGAAACTTCCCAAACTCCCATGGCCGATCCACCCCTGCATAGGCCCTCAAAAAAGTATCCAAAGAAGCCTCAAGGACTATGAGTAATGACAACTTACCCCGGATTAAACATCATGATAGGTGAGATATCTGAGGAGAGATCGCTGAAGGATGATCGCATGGGGGTTTTCTTGAGGTTGCTTTCAGGTTCGGCGCTCCATGATCCATCTAAGCTCATCGACAGGCTGATCCGTTTCCCAAACTCGGCAGATAGTGCCTGCATAAGCAAGAAATAATAGTCAATAACATGGTGATTGCTCATGGAATGCTTAAAGAACATGGTCACATAGATTTTCAAGAAATTACATGTACCTGAGGGGCAATTTCAATATCCTATTGTATTTCTTTAAAATCATATTTGAATCATGTTTGTATTATGCATTGTGTTTTTGTAACATTTGTGCATTTCAAACAGTTACGTTGACAATACCCTATTAAATTGATTGATTGATTTTTTGAAAATCTTCGCAATCAAGTTGGCGATAGAGCCAAACAGGAAGCAGAGAGATATCGTATCATCTATTCAGAGCCAGAAAGGTGTTGACTAGTATCATTTAACATAAAACAAAAACACATCTGGGCCCCGATTCACAAAACTTGTCACCAGTGACAAATGACAGTCTTTGTTATAAGCTACTGAAATTCTTGCCTCTGATTGGTTATCAGCAGATTTGTCACTAATTATTGTCATTTGTCATTGAAAAAACGTGAACGTGAGAAAACAGAGAACCTGCAACAACAACAAAAAACACAAAAACAACATGAACGGAAATAAAGATATCCATATGAAAACCTGGCCAATCCCCTATACCATCAGAGACATACATGTACGAAGGCGTTTTTTAAGGAAATACTGTATTAGTACATGTAAGCCTCCCCAGAGAGATGAAAGAAATTGGAGCACAGACAAAAATATTCAATCAGAGAAATAAATGGTTGCCACAGAATGAATAGCTTGATGAAATTGGCAGATATGGCACAAAGAATATGAGTTACCAGAGCAGATGAAAAGCACTTATCAATTATCACATTTGATTTATTTCTCTCATATTGCTGGTGGCGATTGAGGATCCGGGTTGCAGACAGATGAAAGCAATGGTGTACAAACAATGCCTTGACAAAGCATTGGAGCTCCAAAAATAGCAGGATTCAAAATAAATATACTCCCAGGCTTCCAAGCACTAGGTTCTAGAATAAATTTTTCTTTTATAATCATACATGTATTTTCTATTTCTTTGTCTTTCTTCTTTCATTTCATAAAATATAATTTTCAACATACAAAATAATGATGTAATTGTCATTTTCTTTAAAAAAAATTAATTTCCAATACTTTATATAATTTATTCATAATTTGATGGTACATGTACATCAAATGGTGCATTGAATCTCTACCCTTTTTAATGCATTGCACTATACTGTATTTCTAATTGATTCTCCAAGAGATATTATAGTTCCATTCTATTATCCTTTATGTATCATAATTTAAGATACTGTATCATCAACAGAGGCTTAACAAATAATATAGTGTATGTTACAGTATGTTATAACTAGTATAACTATTATAGTGCATTATAATTAGCTTAGATGGACTTATGGATATGAGTTCTTATATATAAAAATTTGTTATTTCTTAGGAATCTGCTGGTGGTATATAGATGTAAGTTAACCAATAGACAAAAAATATCTCAACTTTCAGAAAATGAAAAGTAGAATAATTGTATCTTGTGACACAATAAAACAAATGAACAAAGCTGATAATTTCAGTATCATGAATGAGGCATGATAAGAAAATATGGACAAATATAGATGCTGAGTACTAGCTACAATACATTTGTGAAAATACATTAGAGTTATATTACATAAAACAGTCAGCAGATACAATGCCAAAAAAAATATAAGTGTAAAAAAAAGCAAATGAATTTATCTGAGATGAATACTTGAGTACATGATTATTTATATTATTCTAAATGGTTCAACAAAACTAAGGATGGAATTATGAATGATGGATTAAAACTGGAGTCATCATGAACAAGATGAAGAGCGAAATAGACACGGCATGAAGAATTTGCGACATGAAAATTTACAATTAAACATATATTTAGAGGCTAAATCCATCACGAGAAATCTACACAAGGACATATAGTTCAGTGCCTATACACACTTAGCCTCTGATGCTGTCAAACCATCAAAGTTTAAATAAATTATAACATATTTAAGTCTACATTCATTACTGTACATGTATATCAGTAGGCATAGAAGCGCAGGCTTTGCATCCAAAACCAAAAGAATAAGATCAATTGCTGCCCTTACCTCTTTTAAAAGCCTATCATCTATACAAGAATTGTATTTCAAAGGTTGCTCATGCACAGTAAACAGACAAAAAAACTCCAGGGTTACCATGGAAACTAATATTTGCCTTTAGAAGCAAACCAACCTGTACAATCTCACGCTAACAGCTGCGAATCGAGTACCCTCCAAAAAAGTGTGCGAGAATGAACCATGCAGAATCTCATACTGTCTATTATTGTCGATACAAGATCCAATCAATGCAATTATGTTCGAGACCTTATTGTACGATGTCATTGGTTGTAGATATACCTCCTGCTAGCATTCATCTATTGTTCGCATTTCATTGTCTGCAAAAATTGAATGAATTTGATCTGCCAATACAATCTAGGCTGGATATTTTTTGTTGTGCTCTATATCCTTGTCTCAGGCAGCATACATGTACACAGTGGTGTCAGGTGCAGCACTCAGTGTTGTATCAGCCTCAGGCACAAACAAAGCACTGATCCATCAAAGTTTGATTTAATATAAGAGATGAATGACCTGAAAGAAATAATAATCCTCAGGTGTTCTATATATCTAAACAGTGTGTTTGGAGTGTCAATTTGACACCTTAACACATTTGAAAACATTTTCTGGACAACTATTATGTCAAAAACCAATATGAAATTAGAGGTACCGGTAAGTTAAAGTCATTGTTTAAATTTGTTTAGTATTATTGGAGTAACAATAATATTTGATGATATTGACATGAAGAAAAGATGTTTAAGACATGATGTAACAAAAAGTAATTGTGAACATTAGAGATCAGCCCATCCAGAAGAGAGAGAAAACTATTATTAGACTTTATTCAACAAAAATGATAACTCTAATGTGAAATAATATTATACTAATTAAGCATTTATGAAGATTATATAAAGCAATGAGTTTCTTTTTCACAAAAGATGACAGTGTAAACATATCATTTAAAAAAAAAATTAATTTCATTAATTTTTCTGCTCTGAAAGAATTCCATAGTATGTGTGATCTCTGCTAAGAGACAAAAGGGTATTAAAGGGGAGGTCCACCCTCATATTAAGTTGGTTTTAGTAAAAGCAGAAAAATGAGAGGAACAAATTAGTGAAAGTTTGAGCAATATCTGATTAAAAATAGGAAAGTTATACATTTTTTGAACTTGTCATCAGTGAAACAGAAATTGGCAACACTGTGACGTATCTTGCGAGCTCCTCTCCACTCCTTTCCAATTTGCTCTGTACAGAAAATTTCATAAACTTTCATTTTCTTAGTTATTGCTGACAGGATAGATTTGTTTCAATATAGGGGTTGTATAAAAACGCATTTGCAATAATGATATTTAGGGTGAATGTATGATTGAAAATTTTCTTAAAGGAAAATATAAAATTTTGAAGTTTTTTAGTACAGGGCAAATGGGAGGGGAGCGTGCAAGATACATCACAGAGTTGCCAATTTCTTTTTGATTGATCGCCTTCAAAAATTCATAACTTTCTAATTTTCAATCAATTTTTGCTCAAACTGTCACTGACCCGTTTCTCTCATTTTTCTGCTTCTAATTGAACCAACTTAATATCAGGGTGGACTTCCCCTTTAACAATGTGATGAGAATTGCATGAGTCAATTGATATCCTTTTTATCTCTTGAAAAGGTGTTTTATAAATGCAATGTATTATGATTTACATACTTCAGGCTCTCAAAAGACGATGTATATACACACACAAACACACACTGTTTATACATATTGAAAAGAAACAAGGTTATTCATTAAAATTACCTACTGAAAAATACCATAGGAGATCAATGGATTCTCTTGAAAGCAGAAAATGATGTAATTTCTCCATATCGAGAGACAACATAGAGATTGAAAGCAGAAGAGCTCTTAAAGAAATGTTAATGATTGGCAGACACAGATCCATGATACTATATACGATAGAGTTTATCAAATACACTCACCGAGATTTATTTTAAAAAAATAGATACATACTCCAATTACATCAAGAAGAGAAATGGTTTATCATTCAAATTACTTAATGAAGATACAGTACTCTCTTGTAAGAAGAAAATTATGATAAACACGACACTGGCACTCCATATCAGAGACAACACAGAGATTGAGAGCAGGAGAGCTTTTAAAGAATGGTTAATGGTTGGCAAATATATATGAATGATATTACACTAGAGTTTATCAAAGACACTCACTGAGATAAAACAAACTACATACACTTTTCAATTGTATCGAGAAGAAATATGGTTTAACATTAAAATTATATCATGAAAATACAGCACCACGAAATGAATTCTCTTGAAAGAAAAAAACTATGACAAACACGACACTGGTTCTCCATAAAGGAGACAGCAGAGAGATTGAGAGCAGAAGAGCTTTTACAGGAATGTTAATGGTTGGCAAACACAAATGGATGATCATATAATGATGAGTTCATTTTACTTACATCCCCTGAGTTAGGTACGTGAAGTATGATGCTTTTCTGGGTGTGTGAAAGTGCAAATGGAAGCACAAAAAACGATGAGCATACAGACAAATGCTACACTGGTACATGTAATAAGTATGCGTTAGCTGCCTCTGCATTTCTTGCTCTTTGCTATCCCATTGAGTTTGCGTAACCTTTACCTAGCCTTCCCTACAGCCTGAAAGACGTGCCGCATGAACAAAAAGCTGAAGCAATCGAGCACTTAAGGTCATGTTCTTCACATTTTAATCCCCATAACCTCCTTTTCTCATTTAAAATGGCACCATGGGCAATTTTTAGTTATATATATATATGAGTTGATAACTTAAATGAGTTCCCATAAAATTTTGCAAATAAATATGAACATTGACCCTTAGAATAAACCTATTCAGCTCAAATGAGGCTAGTTTAGGATACAGACTTGGGTTGTTGTAGTAGCTCTGGTGATATGATGGCCTTGGTGTGGCGCAAAGCCAATGTTACCGAGTAAATATGATGAGCAAATAATCAATTAAACAAACACGACGTACCTATCCCTCTTCGCTCTCTCTCTCTCTCTCTCTCTCTCTCTCTCTCATTCTTTCTCAAACATAAATTTCTGTTCTGTGTGCATAGTAGCCAGCTGATACTTTGAATATAATAATATAGTATCCTACACATATCTTGCTTAGTTATAATTAAAGACATGATCGGTGATACAAAATCAAAGAATAGAAGTGAATAGACAAACTAAAGCTGTTTGCCTTGCAGTCATCAGACAATATAAAATGAGGCAAAAAGCTACAGTATGTCTGAATTCACGGCTATTCTTAGTTATAATTGCATGAAATATACAAACGAAACAAATACACCTTTGTATTCTGAATATTATAAATATTAGGGTATTGCTAAAAAAAAAAGGTTCACACTCCTGCAATGCTTTGATTTGTGTTTGATATGACAGTGAATGACCCTGAAGATATACACCAATAACCAAGATGCAGAAAAATGCACAAGTCAAAATTTGTATTTGTGTTAGACTTGAATTTATAATCAGTATATAATTAATTAGCCTTGAATACATTTAAAAAATTGCATATTTTAGAGGAAACAATTGCATTAACCAAAACAAGTATTATCATCATAATAAAACAGAACACTATAGAATTTGAAATAGTATGATAAATGAAATGGGTGTAGGGTAAATGAAAAATCATATATCATGAGGCATATGCAGAAGAATTGAAGAAGAGATGGACAATGGACAATGAGAGGAAAGAGAGTTAGTGAAAGAAGGAGGAGAAAGAGAAAGAAAGAGGGGGGAAGAGAATATGAGAGAAACTAGGGAGAAAGATAAAGAAAAAGGAAAGACAATGATAGAAAGAGAGTAAAGGGAATCAAAGAACGGAGAATGGGGAGAGAGCGTATTAGAGGGAAGAGGAGTGAAAGGGGCAAGACAGGGAATTGAGATGAAGTAAGAGGTAGGGAGGAGATAAAAAAAGAAGAACAATTTGAGAGAGAGGGTAAGAGAACAGAACAAGAAGACAGTTGAAAGAAGGAAAAAAAGGATATATACACACATGAGGATGAAAGAATGAAGCATATCAAGTAGCAGTGAACAACATCACAAATAACATACAATGCGGCAATTCGATGTGCAATTAAAAAAAATAATTCAATAACAAGCAACGTCAGACCATACACAACACCAAAAGGTAAAGGAACTCATGCACTTACTCTCCGCAATCCACGACCAGGTATATTGGACTAATGTTCGGGTTGGTAGGGAGGGAAAAGGAATGAGAATGCACACAAGCAAATACCGGTTAGTTGCAGGTTAACCAAAAAAATACATGCAGGTCTCCATTATACTCACACGCTTCATAAGCACCTGAAATGACATCACAATAGGCCTGTCTTCATCAGCTCGAGTTTGCCAAATGACCCGCTATTTTAACTATCCCGATCGCAAATTATCCAGCTGATTTGCGTCTTCATCAGCCCGCAGTTGCTTTTAGCGGGATATTTGGTTGAGAAAATATCCCGAGAAATATTGGTCTTGTTTCCAAAATATTCCGCTATTTGGGAAATAGCGGGCTAACTTGCGCCGTCCGAGTTAGTTTGTGATGAGCATACCGGTCTGGTGAAGATGCAATTTCGAGCTTCGGGATAATATCCAGAGTCTGAAAATAGCGGGTTATTTGGCAAACTCGAGCTGATGAGGACAGGCCTAATAAGCTTATTTCCATGATATCTCACAGCCTTAGATACGCTTGTTTTTTCCAACTTCTTTTGATTGAAATGTGGTATAAGACCCCGTTCTCACTCACTTTGAAAGTGGTCTAAGTTAGACCGCTCCAGAGGAATGGGTCTTGAGGAACGGTTTGCGAGGGTTCACACTCCGAGCAGTTTTTTATGGCTCAAACCGCTCCACGAGTCAAAGTGGTCTTGTTGCTATGGCAGCTCAGGTCAGCGGGTAAATTTTTTGTGCGGAATACTAAGCGTATGTACCGTACTACATGTTTCGCACGAACGTCACTAGCTCACTTCCGTTCAAAGTACGCTTCCGTTCACACTGCACGTTAGAGCGCTCCAAACCGCTCTTAATAAGACCCGTTCCTCAAGGCCACCTCCCGAGGTGGTCTTCTGGAGCGGTCCAGAAGTCCACTTCCTGGACCACTTTGACCGTTCTCACTCACCTAAGAACCGCTCCTGAGGAATGGGTCTAAGTAAGACCGCTCCAACGAAGTGAATGAGAACGGGGTCTAAGCCTCACTCTATCTACAGCTCCTGGAAAGCAATCCTTGCACTAGCTATTAAATACATCGAAAATGCATTTAAACCCCGTTTCCAACATCTCTTTCATTGTCAAAACCACGCTATTCTTCTACATTATTCCTTTGATTGATGCTATTCATTAACCCCCGTTTTACAGCCCCTGGAAAGCAATTACATAGATGGTGATGTGAAAGCCAAGCCTCTCAATCTGATGAGGTATCCATTCTTCGGTCTACAACTAATTGCATCTCAAAGGAATTAAATTAGAAGAGTCTACTTTAAGAGTGTGCTTCCACACGCACCTGTAATGAAGTTGTCATGGGAACAGCGAAGCGCTTCTCAAAGTGAATACCACTAAAAGGTCCATCCATAAAATAAGTTCATTATTATTGATTTTGTTCTCTTTGACGAACAGTGATGGACATTACTAGGGTAGGAAGACAAATTGATGATTTCTACAACCCATTTGTACACAATACTTCTATTAAAGGTAGGGTATTTTACTGACGTCACAACCACTGCTGTAATGTATTTTCACTTGCGCCATCTTTCAATGAAAGTGTACATAGAGCGATTTTCAGTTCCTGTCCCTAAGCATCATGATGAGCACATCAGCAGTTGATGCATTGTGGGTTATGGCTGTCTACACATCAGGACAATGTGAGCAGCAGATGGCAGTATATGTAAATCTGAAGTAGTGTCAGTAGACTACCCTGCCTTTAAGAAATATAGCAAGACCTCTGTATTCATTTACCATAGGCCGACTTGAAATTACACCTTGTACATAAACATCAGTGTCAAGCCCTGGGCTTGTTAAAGCATTAATCTATGGATCCACTATCCTAATTCATAGTACATCTTATTTATCATCTACATGTATCAAGCAAATTCTACACTTATGATATTTCCTGTAAATTATGTCCATGCAGGCACCTGGAGTAATATTACTGTTAATTACATATCAATTTAGTGGACAAATAAATGTTAATTAGAGTAAATGTGTTGAGAAAGCAATTTGCAGTAACACCATTTTTGGATAAGAATCCCAAAAGGTTTGTCAAAAACATGAAATTTAAAATGTATGCAATGATTTATACTGCTCTGTTTGTCCCTCTGGCTGTGAGTGCAAATATCACAGCTCCCTCAAACCATAATTCGGTAATCGGTCAAACCTCACGCACTAACGCCCACAACCTCTGTCAACTTCAACTCCATGCAAATATTAGCTATGGGGTTGCCATGCCAACCACCATGTGGAAGTAAACAATGCACCCTAATATATTTTCCTCTTTTCTCTCTCTCTCCCTCTCTCCCTCTTTCTATTCTACAACGACTTGGGTTGAGGTGATTAAGGGGAAACTATCAATTCTTCATACGGTCAGGCATATATATATGCATGCATGCATGCACAATTTTAAATAAAAAAATTAAATAATAAAAGTGATTATTTCTGGACCAAAAGGCATTCACCTCACTGGATGCCCTACATCGAGCAGTGAACTTCATATCAAAGGAATGATTTAATTTAACCATTCAAGGATATCCACCCATGCAATTGATATTAAATCGTATAATCTGTCGCGTGGCACTCCGTAGGTGGAGCAAGCTTATTTGTTTAGACCACACGCATACATTTTCAATTGTTAATTTTTTGGGCCTTGCAGTGTGTCCCCCAGGTTGAACAAATCCACTTCTCTGCATTAAAAACATGATTGCAATCATTACGTTCATTTCAATTACACTACATAACGTAATACCATCTTATTTAGAATGCATTATCATCATATTCCCATGGCTTTTCCAGTGCTGAACACATCATGAAAAACATATTATCATCATTAAAACATCTTGAATATCAAAATATCATTCCTTCTTTGAATGCAATTAATGTTTTATTTATACTATACACAAATGCAGACAAACATACATGTACATAAAAGCAATTGCAGCTTTGTCTGTGTTATACCTCTCGTCAGCAGCACCATGAAGTTACAAGACACTCATTAAAACATTATCCATTATAAGCATTAAAACTAAGGTTGAAGGTAATGAGGTGTTGGCAAATGTCTTAAAGCCTGTCTGCACTAGTTTGGCGAGGAGGGATTAGACCTCCCTGTGTGGTCACTCACAGGTGGTTATTTCATCAAATCAGCTCTCATTTAACATAAGAAAAGGGGGGCCATGGGGGACCAACGGGTACCGATTAGGCATTGTTTGCTATATAGAGGGTGCAAGTAGCTACAAGTAGTGCAGTGGGGCTTTAAAGCATTATCCATTATACCGGTAAGCATTAAAACTAAGGTTGAAGGTAAAGCAGTGTTGGAAAATGTCTTAAGCGGAGCTAGAAGAGAGCTATCTTAATTACCTCGCATTGTATAAATATCATGAGTATCCCTTGTTCTTCATGTAACCACTTTTGAAAGGGTCATTTCTCTTATTCAAACAATTTAAATTGAAATTAAATGAAAAATAATGAATGGGGTCGGAATAAAAATGGTTAATCTCTGTACAAAATTATTGAATGTGAAGACAGGCCTAAACACTTTTTTAAAAGTCTATAATGCGTGTAGTACAGATGACTCTTACCTTTAATAACACTGCACTACCTTAAAAAAGCTAAACCCCACTTTAAAACAATCTTCTTAAAAGCATTATAACTTTATAATCTGACTGTCAGTATCATGTGAAAAGTGAAGCCCTTTTTATGTAGTAAAGCTGACTCTGCACAATATTGCATACAAATGACTCTTGTAAACACACACAAAGCATTTATTTAAAAGCTACACGTACATGTCTGCTACACTTCGTACTTATGTACATACTGAATGTTATGACTTTAGGATATGTATATTATGTGGTGAGGCAAATACAATATTATCCCTTTTATAATACAAGCATTATGCCTTTGGAATCTGATTATCAGCATTGTCCAAACCTTTCAATACTGTAAAGTTGACTTTTCAAAATATCACATACAAATGACTCTTGCACACACTAAGCACTTTGTTTGGAAGCTACATGTCAATAGAGGGCACACTTCATACTATTCTCAACTCAATATAATGTTGCTCATGACTGCCTCTTCCACACATTCAAAACATCATTCAAAGCCTTTATACGTATACCACACTTCATACTTCTCATGAGAACAATGATATTTGAACATACAGTTAACAACTAAATTACTCATACCCTTACCAAGTTTTGCAATTTTTAAGTATGTGAAAAATGTATTTGTCTCGACTTATGTTTCTTGAGAATGTGACATATTAAAGCTTACATCTAAAAGTATTAAACAAAGGCCCTAATTCAACCAGTCCACCTTTCATTCTTGATTTACAAAAAACACAAAATCATCAAATTTACAAGGGGTATGAGTAATTATGTTGTTTACTGTATGGATTAAGTCCTCAAGCAAAACTCTGTATAGTGGATTTTAAAAATAATGATGCAACTTACGGCTCTTCTTTCCCTGAGTTTGACAGCCTCGGCAGGATGGTTGAAACGGAACATGTTGGTACTCCCAAGTAAGATTACAGCACCTGGTCAAAAAGAACATTTAGTCTTTGGTAATTGCAGGGAAACATGACTTTATCAAAGTTTGTTTGGAGCCAGAAGGGCACTAACTTGTATATGTTTAAACAGAGTTAACACCCTTCTGGCTCCAAACAGGTAATATATAATCTGCAGAATGGTTGAAGCAGAATATGTTGGTATTCCCAATTAAGATTACAGCATCTTGTAAAACAGAAATCATATAACTTCTTCAGTTAATGCTGGGAAATCTTACTTTAATCAAGTATATATTATCTGTTTGGAGCCAGAAGGGCATTAATTCATATACTTTAAAACAGAGTTAAGGTCTTTCTGGCTCTGAAGAGACTACCGGTATGTAGAACTATGCTGGGGGTGTTTCACAAAGACTAAGATCGCCTTTAAGTTGGACTTAAGTATAGCAGGCCGTTCATGCCATTGTTTTCTCTCATCATTTACTGGCATTGGTCTCTCAAGGGACGTACAAATCATGGTAAAAAATCTACAAAACTTACATTTTTTGATAATTCATTATTGAAGGAAAAAATATTATCTAAAGATCATAATGGTGATAGCAAACACTGGCACGAACGGCCTGTTATACTTCAGTCCAACTTAAAGTCGATCTTAGTCTTTGTGAAACACCCCCCTGGATAGTTAAAGTAGAATGTGTTGGTACTTCCTAGTTACGTTAGAGTACCTTGTAAATGACAATCATTCCATTCTTTTTTTCCAGTTATTGCAAGGAAACTAAAACTAAAAAATATTTATTCTCTATGCTGAGGTGGAGAAAAAATAAAAAACATAACCCTTTGAAAGCACAGAATTTTATTGTCACATATAAAATATAGAGAGGGATTATAACTCTTTGATATTCATATGCTGCAAAGTTGTAAAACTGAGCTCCCACTATGTGTAAGACTGCTGTATTATTTTGTAGATATGTTTACAACATCCATGATCCCAAACTCCCTAATTAGTGTCAAATTCAGCATCAAATACCATTCTACATTATATAACAATGTGTTTGCTTGTTTGGCAACATGTATCTGTTATGAAAAGACTTTTCTGTTTTACAACTATGTTGAATTGTTGTCATATTTCTTGATCATGGTATGTTTAGATTAAATTGCAATGAATCTAATTATAACTCAAAAGAGATTATTATTTCATCTCCTTTCACCTCAATATATTAGGAATTTTGTCTACTACTTATCAATCGAGTTGCAAGCATCAAACATAAACTTGTATAAGATTTTTCTTCTTTAATGGTCACAAGAGATCGCATTTGTTTGATCAAAATTGTTAGTACGTCAACATAATGTGTCTTCTTTCAAAACAATCTTTACCACAACATTTTCCCCAAGTCTAAATTGGTTGTACCTTGTGTGATCTCTACCGGCCGATGGACGTCGATCCCGTTGACAGCACACTTGGAGTTCCTGAGGGGTGTGAGTACAACATGGCCTTCTGCATTGATGATGCATGCATGCTCGTCCTCTACATCAGGGCCGTACAGTACTGTAACAAAGAGAAAAGGATTTGAGTGATTTAAAAAAAGAGTTTCACATTTAATAGGGCACCACACCCTACATGCAAGTACTCCTATCCAGTAGTATTCGACAGCCAAACGTTTGCATAATTATTTTGCAATGTTACAAATTTTACAATTTTTTGTAATTATAGAGTACGGTTTTCATCTGGGCACTATATTTTTTATCATTATAGCAACAGAATTTCAAGTTTAAAAGATTATTATTACAAGTACATACATGTACATGTAGCAAATAAAAACTAAAAATTCTAAGTCTGATAGTAAACGTTGATAATGCCACATGTTATATATAAAATGAGTTTTAAATTGACTGTTACACCTACCAATATCCTGATGAATGTCCGAGTTAGCTCTGCCTATTTTGGTCCTTCCCTCCTGTAATTATAACATCAAGAAAAGTTGGGTATCAATTAGGGGGAAAAACATGAAAAATCCATCATAAATCATAACTAACCATGTACAGAGAGACTAAAATATAATACAATAAGTTTCTACACCATTCATCATTGATAATTCCTTCAAATTTCAACACCTCTAATTTTGAGATGACGAAAGATGGTAAGAAGATGATTGTAATCTATGTTTAAAGACTAGAGAAAGCTCAGAGTGTTTCAAAGCTAATTATCCAATCTTGCTTAAAACGTAGACAAACCCTAAACATTTAATCGGTAGAAGCTTATCATCCACACCATAGACAATCCTTGTCTTAAGATGATAGAAAATGATTCTGGTACTAAGATGAGATGAGAAAGCTCAATTCCACAACCACTCCTACATACCCTTCACCTCACAAACCCCTAATAATACCAACATCTCTTACTTTGAGATGATAATGGATGAAATTGGAATAAAAAAGATCTCAATATATACTACCAAGACCTTTGTTGAATACGGCTATTTTTTTCATCCCCACTTGCCATTAATTCATTTCAATACAAATAAAACCGTGACAGTGTACCACAACATATGTGAACTAGCCGTAAATTCTTACATCACCTGCATTTGAACCTTCACGTGATAGCCAAGATACTACACTCCGACTCAAACATCACTCAAAATTTTGTAATCATTTACCTTGAGATGATATAGGATAATACCAGTTATCATCTACACCAACCAGGGATGCTAACATTTTATAATCATTCCTACATCAATCCTAACATTGAAAATCTTTCATGACTCTTACAGAACCTACATTAGAACCGTAAGTTGGTGAAGCTAAGTAAGGTTTTATACTCCAACATTGAACATCCCTATAAAGCTTCAAATCATCTACCTTGAGATGATAGAGGGTGATACCGGTATTAAGAATATCATCATCCATACTGATGAGGTAGCTCAGGTTCTACAATCATTTTTATAACATTCTCTCCCTCATCTTTACAAGTTCCTAACATTTTTATTCTCACTTGCCTCCAGATGAAAGAAAAAATGATACCAAGATGACTTCCATCTATACCCTTCAATTGTAATTCCAATCCTACGTACCTTGAGATGATAAAGAATGATGCCCGTACTAAGAAGATCATCATCCATACCGATGAGATGAGGTAGCTCAGATTCTACTATCACTCCAACGCTCTCCTTACGAATTCCAACGTTGCACTCCTAGTTATCAGAATGACAATTAGAAACAAAGTGTGAAGATTACTTGGAAGACAAACAAATCCGTCAGATTTCTCTAATTTTAATAAATAAATTACAAGAAAACCAAAATGCTGAAGAGGTATGAAGTCATTTTTTTCTAAAGTACAGCAGTAGGTACATGCAGGCCTGCATACGACCAAAGAGATTGATACGACGTGAAAAATCAATTATTCAGAACACATTTCTGCAATCTGAAGTCTTCTGATTTCTTCTGTAATCCATGACAAATCTTTACACAGTGGATACAAGCTTTCAGAGAAAGTGTTGAATATATCCAAAAGATGAAAAGAATCACAGTAGATTTCCTCATCTGTTATGATACTTGCCATGTAGAGGTGTTGTGGTCTAGTGGATACGTCACCAGACTGTGGATCAAATGGTTAGTGGTTCAAGTCCAGCCACGGCACTAATGTCCTTTGGCAAGATATTACTCTACATTTGCCACTCTCCACCCAGGTGTAGTAAATGAGTACCTGGTAGGAATTTATTCCTTGAATGCTTTTAGTGCCTTGGGGCAGCTGGGCTAAAGCCAAGGCAATAATACTACTTTCTAGAAGCTTTGAGCATCCCCTGGAATGGATATGTACGCAATATAAATGTTGCTATTATTATTAATATCAATGCACATATTTTCCCTGAATCCAAGATCACAACACGTAAGGCCTACTGCAGCGTTTGACGTCTATGAAAACATGAAATAAAGTGATCTTTAATACCTGCATGATGCGGGCTGCATTGCTCCACTTCTCCACCCAGGCCTCCGTCAGTTGATCAACTCTTTGCTCGTTCTCGTGCAGCATGCGACAGATGTTCTGGTCTTGAATCAGTGAAGCTTGTGAACTAGCCTACATGATAGAATGATGATATTGCAATGTATAGAAAATTAAATTTAGAAAAAAAATCACTATTGGTCATTGAACACGAAAGTGCAAGGGCATTTACTTAAAGTGGACCAAACATTGAAAAGAATTTTGCTCTTTAGTCTTACAGTTCTGTGCTGGTATGCTACATTCAGTTATAAGCTATATAATACTTCATCTCTAAAGAGATACCGTACTTGAAATGTAAAACACTTTAAGGAAAGGTAAAGGGTAGGTGGTAGACTAGTCAATGTATCCACACATATATGCACATGCACAGAAAATAGTGCTTGAGTTAACGTCTGTATATACTCCCCTCGATATGAAATAATTTTTCCGTTATCTTTAGACTTTACTCCTTAACTATTACATTGCAATACATACTTTAGGAGTTATTTTATATTTTCTAATCGATGTAAAAATTTTGTGTTTTTTTAGTCAATGCTGGTCCTGTTAAACATTGTTAATACATGTATTCCATTATTAAAATAATAACACATTTGAATGCTCAAAATTTCTATCATGCCTGCAAAAAATTGTAACCCCATATTGATCTGAAATATATGATCTACATGTATATAGTGACCAATGTAAGAATAGTTTTAAATCCATAGCAATACAGTGAAGCATGTAATTACAAGAGAAAATGTAATTGTTTCCCCTTCGTCATTTACTTGTTATGTATGTATTCTTTTGTTTTTTATAATGTACATTATTTTGTATTTGCATGTTTTTATCACTGGATTGTGGAAAAATAAATGAAACGAAATTGTAAATTTGTCCATACTCAGCCCTGAAGAATTAAACAACATGTTAGATATGTTTTCCAAAAATAGCATGAGTAATATTGTTCAATTCGGTTCAAATACATGTATGTTCTTTCTGAAGAGTCAACTGGCCCTAAAATGTTACCAGTTTAAGCACACAATGTTCTAATTTCTTTTCTGCATTACTGTACTTTAGTTATTGGTTCTCATTCCTTAATGCCAATAGGCCAAGAGTTAACTAAACATATAATTCTACAGAAAGTAAGCTTTTTTTATTATGCTACCATCTATAATTTTCCTTAAAGGGAATATACTTATCTCTTAAAATACAAAAGTCATAAAGTATTCCTACAAACATGTTACCCTGCTGCATAGTATACATGTAGGCCAGTGTTCAATTTAATCTTTATCTAAATTGAACATGATAAAAATGATAATGACACTAGAAGTATTGCATAATATAATGTCATCATAAGAAAAATAATGCCAATTTAGATGTGTGACTTATTGTTATTACAACATCGCAGTTATTATTCTTATGATATAGCTATGTCTTCTTCTCCTTCTATCCCCCTTCTCTCTCTCTCTCTCTCTCTCTCCTTTCAATCATGTAAACTCATTACATCATACATGCATAATGAAATGTGCACATGCAATGACACTCTCTTGACCCTAATCACTTAAATGGTATCATGCTTATCAGTGATTGGTTGTTTATCGATTACAGTCATCACATACTTAAGGGATTAAAGATTAAAAACAAACACAAACATATCAGCTGTCTAGTAGTGTAGCTGCCTATTGATACTAAGAGGCTATTTAACTAATTTGAATATAACTGGTTTGATTAGAGCATGTAAATATAAAATCTTTTTAAAGACCCCAAACAAGATGAATTTAACTCTGCATAGAGCTAGATATGGTATTTTTATATGGTTTCTGTAACCAATAATTGATTCTCTACGCAAAATGCAATTGTGGATTATTAGAATGATTGTTTTCACACATAAAAGTCAGGATTTTGTTGTACAGTTAACTAGTATAATTCTTACACGCAAAAGACTTCTGCATAATATGCAAATCATATAGAGAAAATAAGATTCAGAATCATACTGATATGTGAAATAATTTCAACGCCTTTTCTTACGATTGTGCATGCATGATGACATATAAATTCAATACATATCCAATTAAGTGTTTAATCATTTGATAATGTCTTAAAGTACTGTAACATTATCTGTTGAGAGCCAGAAGGGCATTAATTTCATATCACTTAACATAGGGTTAATGCCCTTTTAGTTCTTAGCAGACAACATGCAATAATTATGTCCTAGAGATAAGATTATATGACCCTGGAGCGGATAACCTTACATGTTCAGATACGGATAGAGTACAAGCAGCATCACACAATCACACGTTATCACGCAAATACACATAAACAAGACAGGCCGTCAAAGTACGCTACCTACTTAACATGCATGACATCTACCAACAAGAACTCACCAGGCTGGCGCTGTTCAGGAGCATGCGTAATCTGTCGATCTCGGCCCTCAGCTCGCGGATCAGCCTCACGTTGCGATCCTGCAGGGGAGGAGAAAGTTGATGAAGGAAAATTATGCCATGAGCTCTCCTCTTCATCGTAATCAATTTAACTTTCGTATGATTTCCACAAGATATGGTGTGTCTACTTCATCATGAATGCGATGTGAATGTCTGAATGTCCATGCACACAGAGAGAATCGCTACGTGCCGTTGATGAGAGAATCCAACCTGCTATCGGCTGAGCAGCACGAATGCTAATAATCATCATCCAGGCCTCAGGAAATGGCACAACGGTTCATAAAAGATGCACACACTTGAAAACCTCAGTAACCTCAGTCTCTCTGCAGCAAGTCTTAATGGAAGGCGTCAATACAGGGGTAGCGTTACCCCAGCATGTATGCATGGCTGGGTTGTTAGGATTGTTTTACAAGACAATATTTGATATAGATATGCTATCAGGAGGTTACCGAAGGGTTTCAAAAACAATGCATATACCAAGTGAGGTTGATTAGTAGGGACAGTCACATCTAAGGTATGCATAGAGAGGAACAGTTATATTTAACTCAACAAAACAACCTCTGTCTACGATGCAAAGGTACATGAAGGTACCCTATGGTACATAGATGTTTTAATGATATCATATATGGCAGTTCTAATTAGTCAATCTTTACAATGCCATATTTGTCACTCTGCCCAATACAGGGTGTTACAGTACTCAAAAATCGAACATGAACAAAATCACTGAAGAAATCTAATGGGAATTGGTTTAGTTCTGGAAAGCTTTAAAAGGTCTCTGAAAAAAAAAGCTTTGAAAAACAATAAAGTGTATAGAATTGCTATGAGGTCACTTATATTACTCACAAAATTCAGCAAATCTCATATTGAAAAGAATGCAATTTCTTCTTTTTTTTGCACAAAACTGTATTTTACAATAAGAGAGTACACTGTGGCATTAATTCCAATGGTGTGAGGTGAAAAAACATCCTGTTTTAAACTTAACCAAACAATAGTGTCTCAAAATTGTAAGAAATAATGACAAAAGTATAAACAAAGATTAGAGCATTTTATGAAAGGATTAAAGTCGAGTAGAATGAAACTACCAATATTATTATTTCGATCAAAATAATCAATGGTTCCTCTTCAAAGATGAATCACTTCGGACAAAATCAATGTAAATACATACATGTAGTTTTACTCTGATGTCTGATGATTGAATTTAATAAAGTATACACACACAAACAAACACAAAGAGAAAAAATACTAGTCTTAGCATAGAAGATTTTGAAAAATCTTTCCGATGGGTAGCAATCATTAAATAAAACAAAAGCCCAACCCCCCAAAAATAAAATTAATTAACTACAAATGAAAATCACAATGATTCAGAACAAGTGATGCACAGAAATCTTTAAAAAGATGATAATGTGATAACAAAATATCATTATCAAGTGTGAAAAACCATAAAAAAACATATCATTTTAACTTACCTCATTCACAATGGGTTGATTGACTATGTGCTTAGCTCGTCTTGCATACCTCAATGTGCTCATTGTTTCGTTATAATGAATGGAAGCTGGCGAGATTGCTGGAAAGGGAAAGAATGAAAGAACTCTTTTAATACATTTTAAAGGAAATTTATGGTACATGCACATTGCACCATTAAACAAAACTCCACGGGTGGCTTAAATGAATCTAAGTATAATGTTACGATTGTGACATTGATGACCTTTTTTTATTTTAAAAAGTAAAAAATAACGGATAGCATTTGACATTCTATTAACAACGTAAAATATCAGCCAACATCAATAAGTTTGATCGTAAATATTTAATACTCAAGGGAAATTTTGCAAACAGCAACTTCAAATATTGCATTTTGGCCTGAACTTTTCTGATTTAATGGGACCCTGCATATTTTAAAAGGATATATTTCTTCACCTTATATACAAAAGCCAGAATGTTTTACTTTCAATTTTGATATAATGTATGAAGGTATATTTTTAAAAAAGCATGAACTTCTGGTTTATCACAATGTGCATGTAGGAATTGAAGAATTGTCCTTTGTATTTGAGTGACGAGAAAGTAACACACATGAACTGTTCAAGTTCAAGTTCACTTTATTCAATACTTTCATTAAAAATATACAAAGGAAAACATACATATAAGAGTTAAAATATAATACATGTATCAATATATAACATGAGAATAGCACGAGTGGAGAAGACATGAGGAAAAAAGGGGAAAACATTTAAGACATGTACATTAATGAAAGTATTTGGAGACTAGACAGGAAGGCCGGGCCTTATGTAAAAGTCTGTCTCCAGTAATTGTATAAGAAACTAAGTACATTATTTAAATTGTTTATTTTTTATAAAAGGAAGAAAGAAGGAAATAATTTGCATTCACACATACACTCTCTCCCATACACACCAACACACACTTTTCTGTCTGATGAACATTAAAAATACTTATTGCACTATTGAATATTGTCTTAATAAGTACAGTTTAAATTTTCTTTTAAAACTATTCAGTGATGGGCTCAGTCTAATATCTATTGGTATGTCATTCCAAATTTTGGGACCCCTGAAGAAAATTGTATTTTGGGAAACTAGTGTCCTTACCCCTGGAATATGAAAATTATTTGAGTACCTGGTCTGGTGGCCATGAATATTCTTATTTAAGTTGAAAATAGTGCAAAATAGTATTTGGTAAAAGTTTTTTTAAGCATAAATACATAAAAATTGCACATTGGTAGACATAAATATTGTTTACTCTTAAAATGTTTAGGTTGTAAAAAAGAGGACTAGTATGGGCAAGGTATTGGCTGTGCGATATAATTCTTATAGTTTTCTTTTGTAACATTAAAAGCCTATTTGTATTTTGCATACTAGAGCATGCCCATACAAGAATACAATAATTTAAGTGGGGTAATATTAATGTACTATATAAAATCATCAGTATTTCTGTAGGAAAAAATTTCAATTTATAAAATGTAAATTGTTATGGACATGCATGAGATAAATGCACATTTTTGCCATGAATCAATTTCACAACATTGACATATTTATTCAATGTTATATTTTATCAATACACATCTCTGAACTCAATAAAATTCAAAAACCAAACTACTTAAGAATACATCTAGATGCAGATGTAGTTTTTCTTCACGAAGTGACATCTTACACTATTGCTCATTTGAAATTGGACACATTCCCAAATTGGTATGCCACTCACATTACACAAAAACATGAGTCTACTCTACCGATCCAATCACATAATTTACCCCACTGAGTCGTCACAAACAATCTGTTGCCATCAGAAACTGCAAAATCACTGCATTTATCACCAAATTAGACTCCCTCCACCATCACAACATTGGAGAGTGCGGATTCACAGGTACAAATGCACATCCTTTTTTAACACACGGGCAACACGTACCCCAAATGCTAATGGCTCTTCGAACACGCACAACAAATAAGCAGCGTTATACAGGTGTCATGTTCCTAGCATTGTCCCATAACCCCAAAGGAGACCCTGCAAATTGAAAGGCCTTTGTCTGCTTCCTTAAAAGGGCAATTAGCGGAGGATTTGTCCTCACCCAAGTCCTGCTTTCTTCTCATATGAATGGGACTGTGGTTGAAAGTGTGTTTGATTGAATGACTTGAGCAAATAGAGGGGATATTGAGTACAGGGCCATTACCAACACTCAAGACATAAAATAAAATTTTAATTTCAAGTCTTTTTTGTGTGGTTTTTTTGTTGTTTTGTTTTGATTGATTCGAATTTATTCCATTTCATATCAATTGATTGCACAATAAAGAACATATTTGACAAAGTAAGTACAAAATTATGAAATGAAACAGGAACCTACTGGAAAGCATAGCTTGTTTTTGTAGGTTCCCAAGAATAAATATAATTCCTGTGACAACAAATATGAACAGGATTTTATGTTTTAAGTCAACAAACTTTCAGATCATTCACCATACATGTGACATGTCTAACATATCAATCAATATCTAGATGTTTTCAACAACAACAAAAATTGTCAAAGAGTACTAATTTTTTTCTCAAATGATTAAGAAATGAGAAGGAAAAAAAAAGATTAAAAAATGTCAATATGAATTTGAATCCCCTAAACACTGAAATATTTGGAAGAGATTTCACCCACAAGCATTTATATTTGCAGTTTTTCTGCCTTAACGAGGTGCAAAAAAAGATGCAATAATAAGCTGACTAGAAATAGGAAAACATTTAAACTGACACAAACGTCAGAAAAAAAGGATAAATGATAATACACACATACAAATGTTCTGGTTTTATCTTCTACCAGTAAGAGAGGGGAATATATGACACAACAGATTTGGAGTTCACTTAAAAAGATTGCCACAGCGTGACTGTGACTGTACTGAACCACCAGGTTTATATACATAATTACTTGCAATTAGCAAGAAAAATAATACCTTACATTGACAGAAATAGAGATGGAAAGACAGACAGCCTAACAGACATAAAGACAAGCAAACTCACTTGCAATCATGATGGTCTTAGAGTTTCCGCCCAGACTGTCCTTGAGGAGCCAAGTCAGGATGGAGTTGCGATAAGGCACGTAGTTAGTCCTGCGTCGTGGTCCTGAGAGGGCGTCCCAGTCTTCGCTCATAGACAGACTCTCCATACTGGCAGCCGTGAGGGAGCTGGCAGCAGCTGCATTGGTACAGACAAGATTTAGAGTTAACTTAATGGATTTAAAATATTCATATCGAGTCTTACGCTGTACTTCATTTCAGCTCTATTTTTATATACTCTGTATTATATTTTCTTCACATACAATAAAGAAAATCTCTGGTGACTCCATGACAAAAATTGAAAACTATGAACATGGACCATTGATCTATAATCCTAGTTTCTTTCACTTATATTGATTAAAAAAATGAGCCCAAATTACTCTTCATTTTAACCAGAATGACCAAAGGCTTACAATAACCAGCAGTACTGACTGCCCCAAATAATTGTTACTTTAAAATCATTACCGGTATGTAGAAAAGTGAACATACACACTGTAATATCAAAAGTATATTTATGTGCATTATGTATACGATCTGTGTAAGAAAAATAATGTGCACATCTTTCTTTTCCCTTGAATGTTGATCTGAAGCAAAAACAAACAAAAACCCACCACCTGAAACTTCCGAAATTTGACAGCAAAAGCAACACTCATGAAACCAAAGAATGTAAAAAGAAACACAATAATCAAAACAAACAAACTACATGATTAATGATAATGTAAGAAGAAAATCAAACCATATCTTGCAAGTGACAAAACATTTTAACTTCGATATCTCCTATCCCATTTAAAAAAAAAAATATCAAATTTCTAATACAAATTTTTTTTTGTGTTAACATTTGAAAACTCTCCCGTTAAGCACGATTTAAAATAACTCATTACATATTAACAAAAAATAATTTTCTTGAGCTCACACAACCTTAGTGTATTTCATAAAATATGAATTAGTTGTTATATGAGATTGTCATATATATATATATATATATAGGTGTATACTCTAAATACTGTCAAGATCAAATATTGACATTTAATCACACATCAGGAGGGTGTACTGAGTGGTTCAATCCAATATCATAAAGCATATACTGTATTCTCTCTATATATCATTATAATTTGATATTGATTATGGGTCAAAATTTATTGTTATCTATAAGGTTAAAGGTAGAAATACAAGATTAAGAGGGCATCAACAATTAAGATATACATGTTGGTTATTCGATATAGTATCAAGCTTATAAATAAAGATATCTACCGAGAGCCAGCCATGAGAGCATTTTCCTTGAACATTATGCCCCTACATGTATATCTCTCAATAGCCGATATAAAAACATGGTTGCAATCATTTTTGTACAAGTTAGGATACTTTCTTTCTTAAGTAATTCCAAATCCTCATTGAATTGCTCACAAAAATGTGAAAATGTGATTAGACTATGAAATCATTGTTTTGATGTTGTCATATTTTGACTGTCTTGGGCAATAGTGACTGATATTCACAAAAATGATTCCAACCATGTTTAACAACGATATTAAAAAGTAATCAGATGTTGACGAGAACTATGAAGACTGAAATTCAATCTTTTGTTGAAGCTGAACATCAATTTACATCAAAAGAAACAAGAAGCATCACAGTAATCAAAACTCAGAAAGAATGAAATCAAAATATTTTAAGAAAAATTCAAATATTAACGATGAAAGGGAGTAGCATTGATTTGAAATTCAAAATACAACAAGGAAAAAACCCACATCTAATAGCCAGGAAAGCTTCGACGATTAGGAGTATCTTGCTTTGAGTGAGAAAAAAAAAGAAGATAGGTTCTATTCTAAATGTCTGAAATCAAATAAAGTTTGGTTCTGGCTTCTGGTGTGGCAAAAACTATCAAACTTCATTTTTTTTCCCCTTCAACTAAGCCTCAGAGTGGGTTGGTCATTTCTTTGCAATTCTAAAAATAATATAAACACCTTAAAACAAATCTTTGAGAAACAAATATATAGGCCATCTAAGTCTCTACTTTGTAACATCTACTACTCAAAGGAAGATTGTGTACTCTTGGTATAAATTTGCTCTAGTAGTACACAAAAATACAAGAAGATTCTTATTTATTCTTATTCTGGACAACTTTGCTATAAGTAGCAGTAGCTGAATATACACGTGTATGTATCTTTGAAATATTTCATACAAGTGTGAAGTTTCAAGGCAATCAGAGAAGAATTCAAATCAATGCCACTGCATCTTTGAGCATGATGAATAGGTTGTGAGATTTAAAAAAACACAAGATAACAAGATCAAACAATATCAATGGACAGAAAGATAAGAGAGTTTAAAGAGCAATCAAGAACAGAAGTTCTTTGGCAGTTTGAGGAAGGTGTGTTCTGTATGATTACTGAAAAAATAACCCACATTGTTGATCAAAAAACAGAAATTTGGTAGGGTACTGTAAACCAAAAACTCTTGCAAATTCAAGAATGGTTAACATTTAGGAAAGTTTCACGACACTAAAGGATTGAATCACAATGAGTTTTTGCATATCATGACAGTTTCTTGCCTAGAAAACCACTGTCATTAAAAATATGTGAAAGTTTCATGTTGCAAGAGTTTCTGGTTTCCAGTAAATGCATCTTCATTTTAAACACCAATTTTTGTTTTTACATTAAAGCATTAAAGCATTAAATCTTATAAGTGGAAAAAGAAAAAAATATTAAATGGGCAAAATAGATCCATTTGTTTTCTCTTTTGGATCACATGAATTGATTGGGGGAAAAATAGAGTTAGATTCAGTCTTTGTATACAATGAACACACCTTTCACAAGTGTGCTTTTTGATCATCACTACGCCAACAAATAGTTGTGAGCTTCATCTTGGTGCAGTACACAGCACAAAATACATATGTATACTTTTCATTCAGTGTGCAGCCATCGGAATACACTCCACTGTAATGTGCTTGGAAATTTTTTGTATATTTCATTCCAATATGCTTCGAAAATACATATTTATTTTCTCTACTTCATTCTTATTTGATTTGGAATATATAGGGAAGATAAGGATTTGTATATTTCAATCCAAATTTTTTGGAATATACATTTTTGTATATTTCAGTCCAAAGTGTTTTGAATATACATATTTGTACATTTGATTCCAATATTTTTGAATTATAAATATTTGTATATTTCATTCCAAAGTGTTTTGAACATACATATTTGTACATTTGATTCCAATTTGTTTTGAATATACATATTTGTATACTTCACTCCAAGTGCTTAGAATATATTGTATATGTGCTCAGATTATATATAAATGCAAATATCATTTCATGTGCTTTGGTAGTTTGGAGCTGTGTACAAACCAAAAAAGTTGTCATGCAACAAAATGTTGTGCAGTGTGAATACACTCTTTATATGAAGTCAAAAGGCAGAAAAGTCATGATTTCTTGTTAAGCTGTTAGACCAAATCCCACACAGATGCAAATGGG
The DNA here is from genome assembly GCA_037976565.1 of Mesocentrotus franciscanus. Taxonomy (NCBI): domain Eukaryota; kingdom Metazoa; phylum Echinodermata; class Echinoidea; order Camarodonta; family Strongylocentrotidae; genus Mesocentrotus; species Mesocentrotus franciscanus. The sequence goes on along the minus strand of CP137669.1, from coordinate 31,599,128 downwards.
TGGGACTTAATATGCCATAAATTTGATGTCTGCAAAGTTAGAGTATAGAACAAATCAGTGCACAATTATTTTACAAAGAGAAGTGAAAGAAAGAGTATAAATCAATTTGAAAATGCATTGTAAAACTCAAACAAAGAAGTTAAGTTGCACATATACAAAATGTTGTCTACTCTGATTTTGTTTGTTTTTTTGTACTTAAAATGAAGGGCTACTGTACAATAACATGTACAGTACCAGAATGGTTTTGAGCACTAAAACATAAATGAAAATTATTGAACAAGTTAGGTGCTTGCTTTTCACTTGCATCTGTGTGATCTAGTCTTTGTAGTAGAAGCTTGAATGGTGAAATCATAATGGAAAAAAGGGAAAGACAATTGCTGGAGAAATCTTACCAGATTCTAGCATTTCTGCTCCTGTTGTACATAAACAGTGCACATAGACAAAAATATGATATCATGAAAAGCTGGAACATGAAGAGCTTGTTTTGTCAATTTACTGCAAGAAAGCTCTCAATGCATCTATCAGACTTGCATAATAAAACACTGCATACAAGTAAATGAAATAACGTATCTATATCTATTCAAAAGTCATCGGCAGGATTCAAGAAAAGAATGAAATCTATATGATATAGCCTTCTTTCAAAAAGTTATAGGATTCCCAAACCAGACATAAAGATCTTTCCTGAATAAATAAAATAAGGGCGATTCCAAGGTAGTTTGTCACATATGTTAGTGTTACCAAAATAATCAAATCTTAGTGTCACCAAAGATTATGTCAAGTTGACAGCCCAATTACAGTTTGAATCAGGCCAAGGAAAATGACACTCTTTATGATTCCGTTTGCTTATTTTTTTTCTTCATTCGTGGTAACGTATGAGACAGTAAATTACCAATTACCTAGACTGGACCTGCCCTTAAACTTCCACTAATGTTTCCAGACCATAAATTTTGAAAATGCGAAAGATTAATTTCTTTCAAATGTACATACAGTGCACTACAAGTACATTGGCAGATCTAGCATTTTTTTTTTTCGTGGAGGAGGTAAACAACATTATCCACAAAGTAAAACTTGCGATAACCGTTCTCAATATCTCTAGGTCTGGTTCGAGAAAGGAACAAATACATGTAGCTATAACAATAGAGTTGAAATATACTTGAATGTGATGAGACTGGCTGAGTTGACTACAAAGATAAACTTTCAGTTACAAAGAGAGGAGGAGGAGGAGGTATATAAAAATGATGATGAGAGTAATATGTTTGCCTGTATGCAAGAATACAGATGTACCTCTCTTTTTTCTAGCAGTCAACCAAGTCTCTGGGAGAGACTTAGAAAGATCCATTCGGGGTCCTGCAGGGAAAATTATTCATAACTCTGGTTTAGCTTTACGAAAAATATATAGTCCATAAAGAGCCAGAAGAGCGTTAACTCTAAGTTAAAGTATATGAGTTTAATAACGCCCTACCCGCTGCAAACAGACGATATAGTAAAGTTAGAAGTCAAAATATATATATCACATGTTTGATATATATATTAATACTAAATTAAAATTTGCTAGGCTTCCTGAGAAAATTACTTGTCTTGTTGATGTTCACTGGGGTAGCTTACCAAAAATTGCAATACAAGTTTGGCAATATCTACAACCTCTTAACGTTAACTGACTTATAAATGCAGAGTTTCTTTTGATAGCTTCCATTTGTTCACTTCAATTAATATATAAGACGCTATTTGAAGTAGTTTGCCCTAGTTTGCTTTTTGTTGAAGCACACTTAATCCTTGCACATTGATGAAATACAATTACCCACTACTTCACACTGTAACACCAGCTTAGGATTTGTCAGATAATAATATCTAATGTATCCAACTCTGCCTACATATTTGGAGGCAAAAAATCAAATGCATTTACTACACGAGTAATGTGAAGAATGTGAATTTCCCGCCAGTTTTCAATGTAATTGTCTTTTGCTCAGCGTAGTGTAATGTTTGTTGTAGAAAATCCTTTGAAAATCCGTTGAAAATACAATTGAAATCATGTTTGCTTTAACAGTTCCAGTGATGTCATCTTTACAAAGGACTATCTTCTTGTCTTTTATTCCTTTTGGAACTATTAATCATTATTGTTAAACCACTCTAAAATTCATTAGGTTTTGCCTCACTGGTTGCATCAGGTGAGAACAGGTGTAGTTCACTAATTTGTTAAGAAACCACAGATATTCCCACACTTTTTCTATTCAAGAAGACGTCATAAAAATCAAGCTCCCACTTTAAAAGTCTCTTTTCTGAAGCCAGATAAGAACAACGCATCTAGTATTTAAATACAAGAGATCAAATTAAACGTGGATACTGATAGATGGTGTAAAAAAAAATGCCTCCAGGACTTTTTCTACAGTATAAGCTTGTGGAAGCTGTGGGTTACTAACTTATTGCTTTAATAAAAATAAAAAGGACAATAAGGATAGTATGTGCATAACTGCCTACATATTTTCCCCTTCCATTTTCAAAAATGGATTCCAAAATGATACTAAGTATGTTGCCAATAAATGAAACCTATGATACCATTCAATAAATGATTTATTCATCCTCCTTTTAAGCTACACAGTGAAACCACTAATATCTACAGAAACAATTTATCTCTCTTGATCTTGATCTATAAAAAAAGGGGTAAAGGAGATAAAAGGCATTTTGACCACTTGGTTTAATAATCTACAGTTCCACAACAAATATTGACTTTTTGGCAATAAAAGCCATATACCTACCTAGCGCTTGTATACAGTTGCCCAGGGTTACCAGCGATTTGTTGATATTAGCGCCCTCTTGCAATCTGTCTTTGCTAGAGTTGATCGATGCCCGTTCACTGAAAGAGTTGGAAGAAATGGAAGAGAGATTAAGTAAACACATAATGGGGCATATTCATCATTTCAAAAGATTATTAGATACCGCTGTCATCTGAGTAGGAGATATGGTATTAAAAAGGGAATAACAAAATAGAGGTTATAATGAGTAACTGTACAAATGCACACTCAAGAAACGGATTTCATTAAGTATAAAACAGGTAATCCAAATATGGCATCCATGGTAACTATGAAGCATTTGAAGCATTAAGTGTTTTATGACAATTACATACTACTTGTGGTGCCTTTAATGTGAAGAGCAATGTCCACAAACAAAAACTCTGTGGGAATTGGATTAAGCTGACCATGTTTCATTAGCCATGCAGTTTAAAGAAATCTTTTGTTTTATATCATTATACATGTAGAAAATTGAGGCACATTATTAAAAAAAAAAATGATGGTATCGTCCTATAGATATCAGTCATTAAATTATGATCCATGGCATTCATGAGAAGATTTAACAGGGCTCTTTCCTGATTATGTTTACATTGAAATTGGTGTATGGATTATACTATAATAAAATGAAAAGCACATAAATTTGGATATGTGAGAAGAGGGAAAGAGGGAGTTGATAATAGAGAAAATGTGATAAGTGGACAGAGAGAAAACAGAGAGAAAACAGAGATGTGTATATATAAAAGAAGGAGAAAGATGGAAACACAAGGAAAGAGTTAGAGAAAGACTAGATACAAAGAGACAGAAACAATAACAGCTATTTAGAAAAGAAAGGAATGTATAACCAAACGAGAAGAAACAGATACACAAAAAGAAAAACAAATGTAAATAGAAAGAGAGAAATGAAGAAAAAAAGATATAAAGACCGAGAGAACGAGACATGGGGGAGATGGGGAGCATAGGAGAGAGATGTGGAACTTAGGAGAGAGTGAGCAAATAAGACTCAGAGAGAGAGAGAAAGGGAGAGAGAGAGAGAGGAGACCCCAAAAGATACAAAATGAATAAAAGAAAGAAATAGAAAAGAGAAAGCAAGAAAGAGGAAAGATAAAAGATGAGAGGGCCACCCACAAACCTAATCATTCAAATATGACATCACGCCAAGCCATACCATCAATGTAACATGAAATAATTAATTCCCATCACGAGATGGCCCAATTACATACCCTCATTTCTAAATCCCTCATCAATTTCAACCTTTTTAATAAGTCAAGCTTGATACACATGTACAGTGTAATTCCAATTTTGAAGCATTCGCAACTACATCAGAGACTCTACAGATGTTACATGCCGTATTTGTTCAATATACAAACTGAAGAAAGCGCACATGTATTCATCATACAAAGACAGAAAGAAAACATGCATACAAGGTTCAATATATGAACAGAAAGAGAAAAGGAAAACATATATTTCTAAGTGCATTTAGGACCTAGTTTCTAAGATAACATTGCATGGCATTGAAAAGAATACTTTTTTGACCGACTTTATTTTTAGCATTTATTCAGGCAGCATTGCATGACAATGAACAGAAGGTATTCGTCAAAGGGAATGCTTTCAAAAAAGATGAGCAGGCAGAGATGTAGCCAGCTAGTTTCTTGAGGCTGTGTTTTCATATGTCTGTTGTCACAAAAATGTCTCGGTTTCTTTCTGAACAAATAAAATACAAAACATTTTGTACAGGTTGCCTCTTCAAATCTTGTTTTTTTCTATTCAAAGTTTAATATTCCATACAATATTCTAACCTTTTAAAGGGCATATTCCACTATTTCCCTCAAGTATAATCTGGATTAATGATCCAAGATCATGAAAAACAATTAGATATATAAGTATTATCAATTTTCATTTTAAAATTGAAGAGCTATTTAATTTGATAGCTGCTCTTTTGGACAAATTGCTATCCAGAGGGATTCACTAATTTTGCATGATTATATTCAACATGACAAGAAGCACCTTTAAAGTGAACTACATCCCTGTAAAAATGGTAAGACCATCTACCATGGCCTTTATGTGGTTAACTCATTTACTCACCATTCTTCATGCGCTTCATGCTAGATTGCCTCCCCATTCACGGGAGTACGATCATGCTCTGCCATGCATGAGTTTCATTCATACTTAATAGCTTAAAGTACATCCTTTTAGGTGTTAATTCCGCAGGTCCCTATCATAATGCATCACGCATTAACACCATTCATATTTTGTGGTTCAAATGTTCAAATTTGGGAGTCAAAAGTCTCTCCTTTAAGATGCCATGTTCCACCCCTATCTCCACAGCACAGGAAGTTGAGGCTATAAAATCATACATTGGCATTATAAAATACCACTGCATGCAGATATACATATACATTACTAATTTAGATCCCATTAGAAAATTTACTAACCTTTCCTTAATTTTTCAATTTCTATCAAAATTTCTAAATTCATTTTTCAAAGAAACTGGTGTATAACAGGAAGGAACATCATACAGTGAAGTTTAAATATAAAGATTGTCTTTTCAGTATTGGCTAGAGAATTTGAATTCTTTTTTTCTCTCTCTTGAGATGTGCTTTTATAAAACACACTTCGGAAGAAAAAAAAGCTATCATCACCTTAAAAAAAAAAATTGTTTGTCTCTCATAATCTGGACCAGTTGTTTGTTGCATCATTCTTTCCCTAAATTATAAACTATGCCTTTATGCCACAGTCACACGAGGAGACCAACAGCAGACCAAACTAAACTTTACATAACCCCAAATAGCCGAGAATCGATCGGTCTGGGGTCAGTTTGGCAGTGTCACCGATGTATCAATATTGATATTAAATGTTGAGAACCAAAAGGGTGTTAATTTATATACTTTTGCATAGACTTAAAGAGAAGGTTGAGTTCTGGGAAGAGGTGAAAAATAATTTGTGAGCGTTATCATTGTTATTATGCAAGTGTGGAAGAACATCAAATAAAACAAGGTTCCCTGAAAAGCATGGCTCTTCAAATGCATTAATATTCTAAATATGGCATGTAACAGCATAAAAATCGGGACAAATTTTTATGCCACATGTTCGTGTAGTCCCATATACATCTTTCTGTGTAGAGTGCTTGTAACTTTACCAAGACTGGGCCAAATTTCGTATCATTTTGATGATTCCAGAACCTTGCAGTACACACCAATACTTGTATGCTAGATGATCAACCTTTTCTGATCGATTCCACACCGTTTCTTTCACAATGCAATCGCATGTCCAGAACTCAACTTTATCTTTAATGCCCTTATGGCTCTCAACATTGCTATGTTTGATGTCATATTCTTACCTTCCAGCCAAGTCCACCAGGTTGATCTTACTCACAATCTCACTCGGCATCCCATGTGACATCTTAGCCTAAAACACATAGAATAGAAACATAACAACATTCTATGTAAGAATTCAGGCCAAAACATGCATACTTACCGGGGTATTTGAGTATTTCACATTCAAATTGTACAATTTCTACAAGCTAATAAGTGAAAGATAGACCAGAGAAACCTCGAGTATCATGTACCATCAAAACTGCCTTGCATCACACAGAAATGTGATCAAGGCCACACATAATCAATTCCCACATTGCTAATTTGGAAAACTTCTGTTGCTGAATGTTGGTTATGAGGCTCTACCAAAATAAATAAAATGTGAATTTATTTGGATTTATGTCACTCTAATATTTTGATTTATTCCACCTTTTTTAATGACACAAACAGATTGGTTAGGTGACTTTAATGTTAAATGCTTTACTACCATTAGATATTGGACACCAGTGGAGGAGGACCTTAGGCAAGGGTCCACATGTTACTGTCTATCATGATCATTCATGTGAAGCTTCACAGTCACGGTTCATAATTCATCTGTTGGGGCCAAAAGGGCATTCACTTGTATGTTTTAACAGAGTTAATGTTCTTCTGGCTCTAAATAGGCAATATGTCAAGATGGAGATGGACTTGACAAGAATTCTTGCGTAACAGTAGATCTTGTTATAAGATGCTTTAATAAAAGACCACGTGAGTTAAAGATTTCGTAATGTCTTATCTTGTTTTAATGGCATTATTTTACAATCCATTTATAACAGAGTGATTTGCATGATTCACAGGAAGCTTTGTGTCAAATAAGATTTGCAATTTCAACCCCTTTCATTTATATATATGAGTGGCATGAAGCTGCATTACAGGGAAGTTAATCTACTTGTTGGGGATTATAAAATAGAAGTAAAGGCACTTGTTAAAGAAGAAGATTTTTATAAAGACTTGTAAGACTTTTTAAATGCGAAGAGATGCAAATTGGATAACATGTCTGATGTTGTTTGCCATCACTGATACAAGTTGGTCAAGCATATTTCATGTCTTGGAGGATCTTTTTAAACAAGAGCCACCATTTCTCAGGATTAAGTTAACCTGACTCACTCGCGCATGCGGTCATATCCTAAAAATAAGAAATAACGTCATGGAAAATTCATCGTGAAATTGATCTCATTATTCATGCCCATATTACCCTTCATTTGTCCTCTCGGATACTGCTTCCATTAATAAACCAATATCAAAAGACCCGCTGTCTTATACCCTCGATCGGACAAGTAATTTGAGGCCACTGAGGGAGACAATCAGCTTCGTAATGTCATTCTTGCTTGCACTATTCTCATTAATAATTTCAAAGGGTATATATCCACATACTCATGAACAGTTTACAGCATAATAGTTAGAATTAATGTCACTGATGATTCAAATTATTAAGTTTTCACAAATATTTTTAAAGGCAATATAAATGAATTATTTTCAACATGCAGTCGAATAAAATGTTATTTTCAACTACTGCTTTAGAGACATATTTATTAATATATATATATTTTTTTTTTTTTTTGGGGGGGGGAATAAAAAAAACTTTTGCAAGCAACACTTTAAATAAAGGCATGATTTTGCCTGTCATGAAGGTGAAACAGAATTTCCATGTACATTGTACCAATTATACTAATATAGTGATTAATTATAAGTACAATTCAATTAGGACCATACTTGGAGTGGAGTTGCATTGTGACATATATCATGTATATATATATGTTTCAAGGAAAAAGCAATAGCAAACATGAGTTTCTACAAGCAATGCCCTTTCCATCTTTGATAACAACTTTAAGAAAAGTTCAGCACTAATTCTTCACTAATTCATGATTCATGAGTCCTTAATGATTTAACAGACATTCTCCGTAAACAATTTGTCATGACTCAGTCTTGTACTTCTGTCCTTTTCCATAATGCATTGTTTAAATGATTGTTTTCTTCTTCCACTGCTCACATTAAATATACACTTTAAAGGTTAATTAATGCTTTTCAGCATCCAAGTATAACGAACCTGGATGAATGTGATGGTGAAGATGGCGTGAGACCGACTGCTCAGCTCATGCATGTGGGTAGCCGCTGTGGTCCGCTGAAGATTCCCATCATGCATCAGTGACAGCACCTGCTCATAGTCCGACACCAGATGATGGGACAGATCTAGATGGAGGGAGGAGGAAATTTGATGCAGTTTGATGAAAAACAAGCACAATGATGGTTTTGATTGCTTATTGGGGCAAATCAAGGTATTTTGTCCCATATGTTACTAAAAACAACATCAACAATTTAATACATATATCTGATGACTGAATCGAGAGAATTCACTCGCTATCCCTACTACAGCTTGGATCAAACTAAATATAGAACAAAAATTACTTTGATCTTAATTATATTCATAACTTCATGATACTTGATAACATATGGGACATAAAATATTCCCATTCTTCAATCTTGCTCCTTAAGAGATCAAAAACAGAATTTCCTGCAGAATTGAAGCATATATGCTGTAGAATAATTGAAAAGGCTTTCCTCCTAGAAATTCATGGTGTGCACTATGAAAGTTTTACAGATTTTACATCATACTAGGGACTAAGTGATGCACCTGGGTATAAAGAGTAAACTTCAGATACAATGCCTTGTAATTCATGAATGGCAAGAACACAGGGTTAGTACTCAACTAAATACATCTGCATAGAGCCAGAAGGGGGTTGAAATCTTCTGGCTCCTAACACTAGAAGATAACTTCTTTATATCACCATCCCCATGCTATGACGATATACCTTACATGTACATGGAGGTACACCAGTAGGACTATAGGAGGTACACCTTATCAGTGCACAAATCATCACCATGTCAATACATACTCTGTGGTTTAAACGATTACGTTTCCTTCCAAGTGCTTAAAATCAAACACTTTTTAGAAATACATTTTCAATCATCATCCGTCACTTTCAATATTTTAATCTGTCAAATTTTTTCATTTTCATTTCAAAATCAATATTTATCACTACGTAATTATGACAGAAATTATAAATCTTTTAAATATTTCAAACAATATCCAGGACAACCAAAACAACTCAAATACAAATACCCTAACTCTGAAACTCTGAAACAGCCAAAGAGAGAAGAAGTTCAAAGAAATCTGCTTTGAAATCTCTCCATTAGTAGAAACGTATTTCTCCATAGTCCCAGATGTGCTAGAATAAATAGAGCCCTAAGACAGGGCTTAACTGTGAAGTGACAGGAATGGACAAAGAATAGTCCCTCTGGAATAGCACTTAAATATAAAGGCCAAGGTTATAGTCTAGTCTGAACACACCTCAGTCGTCGTCTTCCGAACATTGAGCTTTCGTGTTTTGAAAAGTGGTAGATTCAAGGTTTCATTCTTTTTCGCAACAATTTCAAAAGAATTCTGACATATTACTTTTTGCCTTGGCGGTTTCATTGATGGATCAAAAGGGAATTTGACACATTCTTGTTCATAATGAAAGTCTGTCTGTGAACAATTATTCTATTTTGCCCCAATACTAAATTATCTAGATACAATGATTCCTCGTGATACATTGTATGTTTCAAGGCTACAATCTTATCAAGCTGCACAAAACATGTATGGCTACTGACTGCATTGTTAAAAGTGGCGGTGTACAAAATAGCCCAAATTTCACAAATCAAATCGAATGAAATATATGATTTCAAATAAATATCCAGGTAAATCAATTCAATTCATTCAGTTTATCAAGTGCTGACAGACTCGACGCCTGGTGTAATTTCCTAACATGTCAGCACAACAAAACACTTATGGCTGATAATGACAAGATCCTTCAACAGACACACATAAATGTTTGGCATTCCTTCATTAAAATCATCCTTGACTTGTCAACAAACTTCCATCTCAATGGGAGGTAAGTACCATCATGTACATTTCAAGTATATTTCAAGCTGCCTGTGTCTATTTCAAGACATGCACATCTGTTTTAGCCAAATGTCATCCCACGATATAGGATGAACAATCTATATTATGGGTGGGGGAACATTGTATTAGAAGCAGGATGCAACATTAATAATTAAAATTGATCAATATTGCAAGCCGATTCCTACATAATAAATTTGAAGTATATGCAATACACATGTAGTATTCAATTATGTATATGTCCAGTTGTATATGTCTGTTGTAGCCAAATGTCATCCCATGATAGAGGATTCATGTTGTTATGGCTGGGTAAACATTGTAGAGCAAGGATGACACATTAATCATTCAAAGTAATCAATATTGCAATCCAATTCCTAAATAATGAAATATATGCCACACACAAGTTGTATTCTATTATGTATATGCCTGAGATTGTTTTTGACCTACATGTACCTAATTTCAGGTCATTAGAGTTAGCTTATGTTGGCCAAAACAGAATGTATACGCATGCACTTTGTCGTACTTGTACACTGTGTTTCCTTCAATCTGCTTTCCCTCTCTCTAATTTCAAATATTCCTTTATCTTTTTTCTTTCAAGACTTATACATCACATACAAGATACACTTTGCTTCTTATCTTTCTTCTCTTCATTCCTTTCTTTACCTCTCCATAATTTCACATAATAATGTCCACAATTTGACAGAGTTCATAATTTGATTATTTTTTGCATTCAAAATCATATAAACTAAATCAAGTATTCATTAAGAAATTGGTATCAATTTTTTTTTTACTGTACATACTTTACATGTACACATATAAACACGGGTTTTTTTGTTTTTTTTTAAACTTACAATGTAACTGAAAGTTCAATTGTACATCATGTCATGTAAATGCTTCACAGAGTGAAACTTTGTACTACTGTACATATATACACATTGTCTACTCATAAGAACAATAGGGTCTGTAGGTGTTAGCCTATTGTAATAATGACCTCCACACTCCGTCCATGTGGAATAATGAAATGCTCAACTGATACCAAAGTTCATATGAGGTCACTGCCAATCAGAAATTCACCTTTGAGATATACATGTAGGAGGCCTGAAAATGGGCAATTGGCACTTTCATTTCCAAAACCGTAATAAATCACAACTTGTTACATTTGCTAAATATCTCCAGGCACATGTCAAAGTAATAAACATATATTTCTGTGCTTTGGATAATGTATACAAGCACAACCACACATCACTAAATGGGAAAAAAGGAGGAGAAGAGTTTTGAGCTAGATTATTAGGAAAATCCTTGCACTATACTGTTAATTATATTAATAGGCTAGGTTTGATTAGCACATCTGTAAATATATATATATATATTTTTTTTTACTAATTACATTACCTGTCATTTTTATTAATGATTTTTCCTTCTAAAGTTTTATATTTCACAGATTAAGAACAAAATTGTAGGCCTTAATAGAAGTTTTCTTCAGAAATAGAAAGTTGTCCCCCAATTGTTTCTGACAATATGCACAGAAGCTTTGCTTGTTTCTATTGCAAAGTTTAAATGTTTACAGAAGATTTACAGAAAGGGATCTAAATTTTCTGTTGAGAGCCAGAAGGGCATTGAGAAAGACATTGAGTTAATCCCCTTCTGGCTCTTGATCAGCAGATGAAAACAAAATATAAGAATGGTCGTTCCCCTCTACACTAATCAATTCAGAAGAGAAGAAAGGATCACATGGAGCTTTACTTTATCAGGCACGACACATGAAACTTATTGCTTCGTCTCAGTTTTCCATTCACTAAGCTGTACTCCATCCTCACTGAGAAGGGCATGCTTGTTTTGGTCATAAACATTTCTCCAGCTCGAGCAGAAACCTGAGCATCTACGGAGGAAAGACGAGCCTCACTCGTTTTGGATACGGTAGATGCTGGGAAATGTTACTACAGGACATTCGCATTGACCTCCAATATCCAAGTACAGGCATTCCCTAACTGAATACAGAACCTTTGATTAAAAATGGTTTCTAAGATTGCATGAGCAATGAAAGATCTTGGTGCCCCAACATCTAGCCTGTAGGGACCCACCCCCCTCTGATGGTCCTCTATGAAATGAATAGAGCGCTTTCGCAAACACGACGGGAAAATTACGGCGATACAGCTCTTCCGTCGTGTTTAGGGAACAAACGCTATCATGGCCGCGTACGGTTGTGAAAATCAACAAGACGGAGAAAATTCTGGTTCGCGCATGTGCAGATTATTTTTTTCGCTAGCGTTAGCCTTCCGTCGTATTTGTGAAAGCGCTCTAATGTGTGGTAGATGATGTGGGGGTAATTTCAAGGTCAATGTTTTTAACACCTGGTTTCAGTATTATAATCTAAACTTAATCTAATCCCCTACACTCAATTTAACATTCATCACACTCAATTTAACAGCTATCAATAATGTTAAATGTACCATTCAAACTGTTTGAAAGTCAATCACTGTCATAGAAATGTACACAGATGGATCTTTAAAATGCAAGACAAACATATCAGAGAGTTCAAAGCAAAATTATTATCCATTACTGGGTTTTAAAAATTTGTCTACTTTCATTAAATGGATATGGCATGAAACTATCAGCAAATTTCATTTCTTTGAGAACATTTACTTAACACCATTGTTTATTTTGTTATCATTAACCTTTTTTTACTCAATTCGCACAACTGAAATGATACTTTGGGTCTTTAATAACTTGACACAGTCCAAGTGTTACTGTTATTCTTCTGCTACTGATTTTCATGAAAAGTCTAGACCTATATTTAGATCCACTCGATATAGCTAAATGGCCAGGCCTACTCGTCCATGCTCTAAGTCTCTTTGTACTATTCTGTTCAATACTTTACCTAAAATAACTCCATACAACTGTTTATTTTGACAAAGAACATACTCCCACATGGACAATAACCCAGAAACTTGCAGTAGAAATTCAAGACTGTTATTCTTTGCGGGGAACATTTGTACCCAATCCTGACATCAGGTATCAAATGCCATCCATAAAAAGCATGAATGCAGTTGCTATTCTTTTCACTTGGTCATGAAATATGACTTGGCATCTAAAGGTTTTAGGCTAAGTCTTTAGTTGCACACTGCTTAATTTAGAAGGACAAAATATTGTATAGCACTCAAGAACAATATCTGGTGCTAGTTTAGATACAGAATTTGATATAAACCATCAATAATTATTGATAATTACAACCAAAGGTGGAGGGTGCAAACTTTGAAAAAAAAGTAGCTGCTCAGTTCTCATAATATTCTTCCACATCACCCCAGATAAAACAACTGGACTCAGTAAAAAAATGCCCACAATATTTGGAGGGGTTTCTGTAGTTTCTCTTAAAATCACAAAATATGCAGCATTTTCTGTGAGGGTAACAGACCCCAAACAGAAAATGCAGGGACATTTTTCTGATTTAGATGATGCTTATAAGTATCGGCTTGCATGGTGATGTAGATATGCAGTACGCTTGCGGTTGCACCATGTGAGAGAGAGGGAGGATTGGGGAGTCCTGAAAAGGTCTCTTGGTAATCTTTCTTTCTTGAGTGTGTGTAGAGTGTGTGTAGTCCTCAAAAGGACTGTTGGTGTAGTCTTGAAAAAGACTGTTGGTTATCTTTCTTAGCTTATAGTTCTGAGGAGAACTATGGCGCCGGTTGGAGAGGATGGGTGGTAGGAGTGGCTCGACGTTTCGAACAGGTTAACTATCCGTCCTACTGTATATTTTTCTGATTGTTGGAGAGTGAAAGCATGGAGAGCCTAGGTTATGGTAGCTAATGCCTCGGTCACAAATGCCATTATGAACTGCTACGAACACCATACAAATGATTTTCAGACAATGGAAATTCGGGAAGACAATGGAAAAACGGAGATTCGTACGAAATTATGGTTCGTACGGACCTTTGTGACCGTAGCATAAGCAAATGTAGTGGCTCAGAGACTCATCTGGAATGCACAATTGTTGAAAATCGTGATCTCATTACACAGAGGAAGAGCCACATCTTTTAATAGTGTATGAAGCTGGTAAATACACATACTACCTTGATTAGGCCCAATATTGCCTAAACATTCATTCATATATATTTTAAAAATAAGAATTCACTAACATCACTAACTAATTATGGGGGCGCGATGGCTCAGTGGGTAGAGCAGTGATCTTGTATTAAACCGGGAGGTCCTGTGTTCAAAACCAAGTCAATGCACTAGAGCCCTTTGGTAAGGTATTAACCCTCCTTACCAAGTCCCTCAGAGCGGACTTAAAGCTGTTGGTCCCCATTATGCTTTCTTAGCAGTCAGGTAAAAACAAACATCCACCATTACATTGTTTTGCATTCCGAACATGTCTTTTTGTGCCACTGCGCTTCATTAAGCTACCTAAATGGATTGTATATATTATTCACCTTGTACATATGGTCCATCCTTGGGGTGCTCTCGGACTTTGAGAGAGTACTTGGCCTTGTTGGGCGGAGCCAGCAGATCTCGTACCCTCTCGTTGTAGATCTCTAGGAAACTGAGGGAGAAATAAAATCACAATATGATTATCATCAGAACCCTGAACTTTCATCTAAATGCATACATGTAATATATGTTCATCTACAAATACTTTCAGAGATCTTGGCATTATTAGATGGAGCAAGCAGGTCTCTTACAGTGTACTCCATGTGTCTCATTAAAGATATCTAGGAGACTGACAGAGAAATGAATCACAACGTGATTATCATGGGATACATAAACTTTTTGCATGTGATTACATGATGCTTGGACACCAACAATGAAATAATTATGTGCATTTATTTCACTTCAAGAAAAATACTTATTCAAACACACATCCTATCACCTGGGAAATCATAACACTATTTCATGCAGTGATGATACTTAATAAAACAGATAGTTATTAGTTTCCAATGAGCAAGACATTTTTTAGACTGTTTCAAGTTAAGAGTTTTAGGATTGATATATTATGAACATTCGTTAAAATTTAGTATAACTTTGGTTACATCTCATGTAGATGTTGAAGTATTAGCAATGTAACCCACGTCTTTTGTATCCATAGACTTATTTGGCTTCTATCTTGAGCAAAGCATTTATTTTAAACAGTATAAAAATAAACCTTTAAAGCTATTAACAAAACAACAAGTACATGTATATCATCTTGCAATAATGTCCAATTAAATACATGATTGTCTACAATATAGATAATATAAAACCCTATAATCCACTTTCATGTATTCATGTACATGTATTTTCTTCAAACAGAAAGGATCACTGACCAAACTTTTTCTCTTTTTTTTCAATTAAACCATTGCCTTCAGGAACCTGTTGGCTCCTGTATTAGTCTATGTAACTGAGAATATTCAGTGGTTTATGGGTTTAATATAAGTACAAAAACAACTGCTCAGTGATTGAGTAAAACAGAACTGTATAGCATAAACCTTCTTTATGCTTCTGTTAAAGTAAAACATCATTTGTCAATCAAATACCTTACCTGACTTCCACTTTGAATGTGACATCCTCTTCATAGCTGCTCACCCTATCAAGAAGACTCTCACATAATCTAGGGATGACTCCTTGTTCAGCCTGGAAAAGTAGGAAAATCACATACAGTTAACAACTAAATTATTCATACCCCTTGTAGGTTTGATATTTTTGTTTTTGTTTTCCATAACTCAAAAAATGAAAGGCAGTCTGTTTGAATTCGGGATTTTGTTGAACACTTTTAGATGTAAGCTTTAACATGTCACATTCCGAAGAAACCTAAATCGGGACAAATCAATTTTTCACATACTTTAAAAAAAAAAAATTGGTAAGGGTATTTTAATTTAGTTATGAAACTGTACTACGTACATGAACAAACATGAATACACTGTTCTTCCTATAGGATTTCATGAATAAGAGATGCTTGTGTTGGAGTAATATAATGTAACATCGTGTTATACTATCCTTGGATATAACTTGGGTATTGCTGTTTGAAAAGAGTATACAGCGTATTCTTTTAGAAAAATGAAGTTAAGATGAAGGATGGGAATATCAATGGAAAATTGAAAACAAAATTGGAATACAGAGTAAATATAAATGGAGTTTCAATAATGTTTAAAAAAACAAATATTCTCAAGGGTTTACTTTAATAAGCTACATGTTAGAAAGAACTATGATAACTATGATAACTATGATAAGTCATAATGATATAATGGATCACTGAATAATGAAATTTGCTAAATTTTGCTCCTCACATCAGAAACACTTGTAACTTTGATTATAAAATAGTCCATTGCAATCAAGTATATAAATGAAGTAAATTCCATCAATTTACAACAATAATCACACAATAAGTAGGGCAAAAGTGGTGATGATTTGGCTCTGAAGAGCTCTCGTGACTCGAGAAGAGCCCTATGAACAAAAATTTAATTTTGATACACTGATATCACATTCAAATGCACTGTAATAAATTCAATGTACAAGAAAAAGTACAATTGAAAAGCCAAAATTTGAAAATGATGTGGTATTAAAAAACTACCTTAACAAAACAAAAAACAAAAAAATTACTTGCAGCAGTAAAATAAAATAACATAAAAAGGTGTATTGTGCATTATATATCTTGTATCTTATTATAAAAAGAAGCAGACTGTATGCTTTGTTGCACCCAGATGATTTTTGCCATTTGCTAAAACTAAAAATAGTTTTAGTTTTGGCATAGTGCTTTTAAAGGCAGTTTTAACAAAGTTGCTCTTAAAGATCATTCTCAACGGAATAAAAATTCAAGTTGACAATGAAGTAGGAAAGGAACAGTTTGGTTTCAGACCTCAAAGTGGTACTAGAGAAGCCGGGGTGTAAATATTAATAATTTACGTTATGCTGATGACACTGTACTTTGCGCAGAGAATAAAGCAGATTTACAACATGTATTGGATATTGTAAAAGTCAAAAGTGAAGAGTTTGGTCTACGAATGAATGTCAAGAAAACTAAGTATATGATATTTAGTAGAACAGAGAATAAGCCTAGAATAGGTTTGAAACTCAATGGACATATCATTGAGCAGGTCAGTAATTACATCTACTTAGGGCAAAATATCACAGATGATGCCAGATGCGAAGCAGAAATAAAGAGAAGAATAGAAATTGCTCGGAATACATTTCTGGCAATGAAAGACTTATTCACAGATAGAAAGGTGAAATTTGCGCCTAGGTTAAGACTAGTATTATTAACTGTTATGTACCGTATGGTCTGTCCTATTGTTTGGAGCAGAAACATGGACAATAAGCAAGGCCATGGAAATTAGAATAACATCTTTTGAAATGTGGATTTACAGAAGATTTACAGAAAAATATCCTGGAAACGAATGAAAACCAACAAAGAGATATTGCACATGGCAGGGCGTAAACACAATGCACTGGTAGGATTAGTTAAGGAGAGAAAAGTCAAATACTTTGGTCATGTTAAAAGGCACCAAAGCCTCTTAAAGGACGTGTTGGAAGTAAGAGTGGAAGGAACTAGACCGAGAGGGAGACCCAGAATCAACTGGGAAGAGAATGTCAAGAACTGGAGTGGAATAAAACTGCAAGAGTGCACCAGAATGGCAGAAGATAGAGTGAAATGGAGAGATGTTACAATCAACCTCCGAACCGGGAGAAGATACTTAGATAGATAGATAGATTAAGGCATTTTGCAAATGAGGCTTAAGGTTAGGTAGCCCTACCCAGTCATCAGATCGATATCTCACTGAACTTAAAGGGGGTAAAGTGCACATGTCCATATGTTGAGAGAGCAAAGATCTCTACTGTTTACTTGACAAATAAAAAAAAATCAGGTATGCTGGGTAAATATTTCTTTATCTCACAGATTAAAATAAACGTAATCTGAAACGTGCAGATCATTCATCTATAAATATTCATCATTCACCCACACATTATGTAAACACAAAAATACTACCAGCCTGGCTATCATATAATGTACATGAATATTCACATGGATCATTGTGTGATAGATGTACATGTATAAAGGATGCTCTCAACCTTTTTAAACATAATGAAAGATAATCACATATGGTGATACATGTACATATGCTACATGACAAATCTTGCTATATCAAGCAATTTTTCTTTTTACAAATACCTAACAAAACACTTTGTTGCAACAACAACAAAATGAATACAATTCCATAAAATATGGGTCTAATTTCGCAATTCATATGGAGAAATCAATTACTTAAAACTTCAAAATGTCTTCTGACATTCTTTTTCCAGGGCCATTTAAATATCAAATAATATTCAAAGCTCTGAATGTAATGAAAGCATTTAAAAAAAGACCAGTCAGCCACAATAACTTTGGTTTTCTCCCTGTCACTGGTACAATTCCTTTTCTCCCATTCTTCCACTAAAAGGCACTTTCAGGAATGTATCAGACCTAGTTCAATCACTAAATTCACCATCTTTGCTACAAAGAGCATACGCTTGAAGAACCCTATTCTACGAAGGCAATCCATACCGCTAATCAAATTAAGAGAATTTCCAAGGATGGAAAATCAATACGCTTGCATCATCGTGACCGTGAACATCATATCTCAATTACTGTGTACACAAAGCAATGTGTATTCTTTGAAGAAGGAGGGAAAGTTGCACTAATAGGAATACGGGCGATAGGAAATGCAGCCGTCAATAATATCGCCGACGGAGAAACAAGACGCCGACAGATGTCGATTTTCACAACTGTTCATTTTGGACATAGGTGTTGAGAGGTGTTTTCTGTGTGAATTAAAGCACTAGTGTGGAAGGGATGGAGTGCACCTTTACCTTGACATCAATAATTTACTGTCTGAAGGGAATAATTGGTCAATAAATAAATATGACTTGCACTGTAGCGAAACATGTATTTATTTGTCTACATCAGCGTGAAATAATTTTGGGGCAGTACAGAAATATATCTAATATTGTTGTACTGTAAGTCCTAAAAAAAAAGAAAAAAATATTAAAGGAGAGTTATACAGCGTGAAAATTACATAAACAATGTATTTGTTTTGTGTTGGGAAGAGTTTCAAAAATTCATAACTTTCTCATCCGATTTTTTGTAAAACTCTCACCAATCCGCTTTTCTGCTATTGCTGCTTTGTTTTCAGAGCAACTTGCTATTAACATTGGCTTTCCCTTGAACAGGAAGTATAAGTTACTGCTATGTTTACAACAAGTATATAATATATATCATCATGTCTGGAGGCGAAGAACATATACGCTTGTAAATATTCATGATTACTTTGTACAGGAAAGTAAGTAGTAAACTGCATAATAACCAGCATTATAATTGATTGATATATTTGATTACAGAGTGTGACACTTCTCTAAAAACATGCATGAATGCTGGTATTATTTATCATTGCTCATAAATATCACATTTAAAGATTAGACACACTGAGTGATTTCAAGTACCGTGTTCGGTGTTGGTGTTGGTGTTGGTGTTGAGAGCGTGAAAAGGCTGCTAAACCGAGCTCCAACACCGACGGTCAGTTTAGAAGGACGATACCGATCACGTTATTGATAGCTCAACACCAGCCTCAACATGAGTGACGTCCTACTCTACAGGCGAAAAGCCTTGCGATAAAAGCATAATCTATTCAGAAATTCCAATGAATTACATCATATCGAATATCAAATGTAAAGTCATATTAAAAAATGAATAGAGAAAATATCATTTCTCTTGAAAAACATATACAGCTCCCAGGATTTACAGTTGTTTTGACTGGAAAATGGATTTTACCTTGGCTTGATCGTGAGATTCTTGCCAGATGCACGCATAGTTACCTGCGGTATACTGCAACACCAACACCAACACCAAACTTGAAATCATGAATTTCCCAATCCCTAGGGGCTGGTGTTGGTGAATGGGAAAATTACACGTAAATCGTCAACACCAACTGCGATACTCGGTTCAGCAGACGACATTCAACACCAGCCCTCAACACAGACTACCGGAAATGCGACATATTTTCCGAGTTCAACCTCAACACCAGCATGATTTCAAGTTCGATGTTGTAGCTGGTGTTGGTGTTCTCACAACACCAACACCAGCTTTCAACACCGAACTTGAAATCACACACTGCCGATTCAAAGAGTTCATTCCCAATCACTTTTCACATTCTTCATCTCAAAATTTCTCGTAGATCACAATTGCCTGGCAATTTTTTTTTCTACCAGTAATCTCCTCGCATCCTTCCTCACCTACGTTATGGCCTGGTGCGCAACATTCAGAAAATGAACTTACAGGATGATTAGAGATAACCCTTAGCAGCACAGATGATGAGATATTGCAATCCATGGATGAGTAAAAGATCCGGTTGCTAGGCACCGCAGGTTCTCTGGCCCTTCATCCCATATGAGATTGTAATTAGGATGCCTTAACGAGCTATCAAGACTAATGAGATGGCTCTAGTTACAGATACCACTGGACAACTATGGATGTATCTCATACATGTATATATTGGTATGGTTTTACTGAACTGTTTGATGAGTTCAATGGTTCTGTTTACGTCTGGATGTCCACAATGAATTTATCATTATTTTGAAATCAGATAATCATTTGACATCTTATTTAGGGTCAATTCTGTGCAATGTGTCCCATACGATATGTCTTTGATCCATTTGTTTCACTGGGAAATGAATATACAATGTACACCATTGACTAATGATTCCTTGTATTATTAAAAAAAAAAAACATTAGTCAGTAGTAACCAAGATATTTCTCTTTGTTTTAACGAAAGATATCTTGATAGAAGTCAAATGTTGGACAGGACAGTGAGGACACAATGCAAAAAATCATGAGTTTAGAGGGGATTATCATATCACTAGTTTTGATTATATTTGTCATTTCAGAGTTATTTGCAACATGGCAAATGTAAAATAATATACCGGGGTAAGAATTCTTTTTGAAAATTTCTGCACCAGACAATGTCCATGCTTCTGGAAAATTTCAGTGATGCTTTTTTTCCCCATTACATTAATCAACAGAATAAAGGATTCAACAAATTTCATCATGAAGAAGGATGAATGCTTCTTTGCAGATAAATTCTTTATGCTTAGTCCAAATTGAGAGAAATATGATTTTACACTATCCCAGGGCGGTTTAGTAGGATCAAAGCAACTTTGAAATTGAAAGTACGCACCAACATGTTTATTCTTCCTGTCTGTATCCATGTATGGCTGAATTTGCCCTAGGCAATTTGTTATGAAGTCTTCCACGCGTGATATTAGCAATAGGGTGTTATGCAATAGTGAGAAGCTTTATGTAAAAATATATCAAGGTTGCTTATCATATGGCTCTCATGTTAGGAACTACAAGTAGGTTGTTGACCATCTTGGTTTCTAAGAATCATTCAAATGTTTCTTACCTCATCTCCTATCATGGTGTGTGTCTTGCCAGACCCAGTCTGCCCGTAGGCAAACAGACAGACGTTGTAGCCATCAAAGCTAGAATCCAAGATCTCACTTCCTAGATCACTGAAAATCTGCATTGGAAACAAAATAATTAAATTATGAGTGATTTTTTTCATCTGAACATTTAATACAGGATTTGATAATCTTTGTATTTATACAATTTATACAATTATCTTTATATAAAGATCATCTGTTTGGAGCCAGAAGGTCATAATAAGCTCATAAGGCAGAGGGTATTACATGTAGCTCAAATACTTGTAACACAGAGTTAACGGCCTTCTGGCTCTGAACAGATAATATACAAGCAGCATAATTAAAAGTGGTGACTAATAACACATTTTAGAAATGAATTTTCAAATCATATACCGGTAGTTCAAATCGTACTGGACGGTGTACGTATGAAATTATTGAAGCCTTATATTCTATTCTATAAACATGTAAGTCATACAAGAAACATGAATCCATCTCAACAAAGCTATAAAGGAAATCTCAGTGGTAAAACATAAATTCATAAATACATTTTACAAAGTCAGGGACCCTTTTCATGACAAGTCCTTTTTTTCAAAATTGCCAAAGAGATATGGACATGCATCTATATATTTCCAAAGATGAACTGCAGTCAGGGGCCATTTACCGTATATGTTGTCACTTTAACAAAAACTGAAGAACCAAGTGTCAAATGATCTGGGTATCTCTTATATGGATTGCTTAAATATCTGCTAGAAATAGGTCACTGCCTACTTATTTCAGCATTGCTCATTCATTCATTTTATGTGGATCAAGAAGAGTGCAGTCACATTTGCTAAAAGAACTTACAAAGTCTTCTGCCATTTTTAAAAAGACTTCGCCTTTAGGGGCAGGCCTTTGCAAAGCAGCACCCACGTGGCTTCAACATAGAGTCGGTTGCCACAATAAATACATGTAGGCCTTTGGATTACCAATGCATCAAAAGTTATGGCTAGAAGTTTGACAAGATTCTCAAACCTTAAAAAACGTCCTTCTATGTTGATGAACTTATTTAGAGATTCTACATGTATGTTTACAAACAGTAACACTGGAAATGACAGTTGGGTGGCACAGTTCAAACAATTGAGGTTCTTTCTCTTTCAACCCTTAAACTAATGTTTGACCTGCGTCTTTTGACAAGGGGTACACAGAGCGCTCTTAAACAAGGGGCCGATCTAAAAAGCTCTGTAAATAGAAAGGAGGAGGGTCTGCATACAACATGTCCGACTACTGAGCATCCCTTTATCATGTAAGCTGGGAGGAGCTTTTGTGTCTTGGCACGCTGATATAAATCCGCTTTGGGGAAGGCTTGGGAGGTAGCGCTAGGGCAAAAGACAGGGAATTATACAGCTTTCTCATAGAATATAGAAGAACTACTGTACAGTACATACATTGTACATGAAAACGTCTATTATAAGACTTCATATAACACAATCCCTGCTATTATACTGACATACATAGGGAGTATAGTACATGGGTGATGATCACACCACATGTTATGCAGCATAAGATGTAGATTTATATCATCGGTACTTTACACTTTTGTTTTTACATTACTGGTATTATTTTTCCCTCTATGATTGTGACTGCATGACTGACTAATTGATTGATTGATTCATTGACTGATCAATTAATTAATTCATTCATTCCTTTTTTTCCTTCATTGAAAATATAGTTTACTTGACTGCTAAAGAATCAAGTACCATGTCATTTAATAACTATAAAGCACAAATTGATCATGATTCTTTTTTTTTGGGGGAGGGGTTAAGTTGAAAGTTTGAAGGACAATGAAAAACTTTTTGTGTATTAATGAAAAACCTTTCTATTCTTGTTAAATGCTCATGCATTTGCCGGACACACATCAGACACATAGCGTGTCAACTTTGCTTGTTGTAACTACCTGTTAAATAGCACCTCCAAGAGGGATGGAGTGGCTATTTGTC
This sequence comes from Mesocentrotus franciscanus, assembly GCA_037976565.1. Lineage (NCBI taxonomy): Eukaryota > Metazoa > Echinodermata > Echinoidea > Camarodonta > Strongylocentrotidae > Mesocentrotus > Mesocentrotus franciscanus. Next base: position 31,575,658 of record CP137669.1, on the reverse strand, counting down.
TTTTGGATTGGAGCCTTTGAATTAAGTCAAAGACTATGTTTACATTAATGCCATAATGTGTGTCACATGCTAACGGTAATATAACATGAAAGTGTTTAATCTAGCTTACTGGGCAATAAACATTGCAAGGCCACATGACCGCTCTTCATATATTTGACAACCAACGGAAGACAGATAATAGTAAACTACCGAAGTAGACAAACTACAGGTGTATTCCCTGGTGAAGGTATTATTCACTGCTAATCTGTGTCAAAAATTGTAATGATTATACAACTTTAATTTATTCTTTCTTCTTCTTCTTTTGGATAACTGATGCATATTATTTTGCAAAATAGTATGTTTAACAAATAAAAGTAGAACCACTATGACAAAGGTAGTGTTTTTATGATTACATAAGTTTCGTGTAAAGTTTCAAAACAAGATCACTAGGTAGTTAACAGGTAAAACTATTTGTAAAGCAGAAGTCAATATGTAAAATTCATGCCTAACTGTAGAGTACTAGACTTCAAGAAATAATTTAAAACTTGCATTCAAATCTCAATCTATTATCTACTTGTAAGTTATACATTTGAATCTACATGTATAACTAATCTTGATTTAGATATGAAATGGGCACAAAAGTGTTCATTTACATGAACTTATTGGAATTCCACTAACAATCTTTCTCAACCTTACACCGAGAGCTAAAATGGTCACAAGAAGTGATCATCATTTGAGTTGTTACTTGGCTTCTGTGCTTAAAAAACATATATACGCTTGTTCAACCAAGTGTAAATTCTTAGCTAAGAAGCCATTTTCATGATCCTGTGCAGATGCCTTTATACACGCAATCAATGACATGGATGAGTGCCAGACTTTGTACACAAAGATGATGCATAGGCCTTATCAGCACAAATACACAAAAAAGCTGTTGCACCGCACTTCCAGAATAGTCCATGTGCCAATATATCACAGGTTTTTGTGTACGGTTGCCATGAAAACGACCTGATCCTGAAAGGGTGCATGCATTGCTTCTTGTTACCCTGGACCTCCGCAGATTTGACCCCTTGGAGATCATTCCTGGGAATGTAGTCTAATGGAATTCAGCTCTTTTCATATTTTGGCGAACAGGAGAGTTACTGAATAAGGGAAACAATGAAACTTGAAACTTATGCATGAACATTTACAACAGCCCTACATGTACATACTTTGCCAGTATTCTTTTTCTTTTTTATTAATAATATTTACAGGGCAACCATGAATACTACAAACATGTTGCTGTAAATTGAGTAGTATGAAAAAGTTGTAGCGAAATAAAGCCCCCTCCAAAAATAAATGGATTATGTTGTCATAATCTCATCTGCCTTGTTTTTTTTTTTGCTTTTGCAATCTATTTTACAACTTTATAAAGTAGAGTTTAAGAAAAAAAAATTATAACAAATTTTAAAACAAACCAAATCGGTTTCCTCACTTTTGTGACATTTGCAATTCCATATCAACAACTACATTTGGAAAACATATTCAAACACGACTAAACAAATATGACCATAAATGTACATACATGTAAAAGTTAATGATAAAATTAGGTCTGAATATGCAGACTAAATTCCTAAACGCAATGACAGTTGAACCCGGTGAATTGTGAAGTTTTTCCAGACATGATAGTATTTCTGATTTTCGTTGGAATAGTTTGTTTTGATCAGTAACATGCCAGTGCATTGGGATGCATTCTCAAATTACCTTGACACCAGATACAAGGAATGATTTGAATTTTGGCAAGACGCCCGAAAGTAACCGTTGTATTCTGCTAAAGACGTTGCTAAATTCCCCGGATCGTAAAAGAGTTAATAGTTGCTATTGTGTTCCTAGTGGAGATTTAAACCTTTTCTCTGTTTTCTCTTTCTAGTCAGTCTATTGTTATTATCTCCTTTCTTCTCCTTTTTTTCATTTTCTAACCTTTCTAACCTTTTCTCCACTTCCCTTTCTTTTTAATGAGTATCTATTTGTCTGTCGTTTCCTTCCATTTACCTGCGGTGTGTCACAGAATTAAAGCAACAAGATTTTGATTACCAATTAAAAAGTATGTGATCATCCTCAATGAAATTTTGTAGGTAATACTGTAGTAGCATATTCAAAATTTTTTGTGAATTTCATGGAGATTTAGGAGTTGAATGAGGGTGATAAAGTACTTTTAAAGAGATTGACAATCAAAATCTCATTGCATTTTTTTTTAAACACCCCTATATAATAGATCATTCTCCTTATGTGTTGTGTCTCCTTGTCCTTATATGTCATAAGTTTATTGATTGTGTCTTCTGATTTTCTCAACTTTTTCAAAATTACTTTTTTTCTGCTTCAATACGTGCCTTCACGGTTGTTTCAACGCAAAGCATGCCGGGACAGATTTTAAGTACGGCAGTAGATTTCACCTTCGCCGCGATCAGCTGTTCCATTGCCAACAACGGGAATGTTATCCTGTCGAATCAACATGACATCATAATCTTGTACAGGATCCGTTATTCTGCAGTGATTTTCTTTCATTCCAGTATCATTTGTACGGTAATAAACCAAAGTCTGTGATTATGTATTTTTATGACGATCCTTCAACCTAAAACACGAATGTTTAGCAGCTTAAAAAGGCAAACCACCGACCCAAACTTCACACACACACATTTGAACATATGGGACTACATATTCATACCAAGGAACCCACTCTCATTAGCCCACTTTACTTCGTATTATCAGCTTTATTTTTTGAAGGATCGTCATAACAATACACAATCACAAACTTTGGTTTCTTACTGTACAAATGATACTGGAATGAAAGAATATCACTGCAGAATAACGCATCCTGTACAAGATTATGATGTTGATTCGACGGGATAAAAATGCCGTTGTTGGCAATGGAAAAGCTGATCGCGGCGAAGGTGAAAATCTACTGCCGTACTTAAAATCTGTCCCGGCATGCTTTGCGTTGAAACAACCGTGAAGGCACGTATTGACACTATACTTTTAGCATCAGAACTACCAGTGTAGTTTTAACTCTAGGATTGTTTATTAATATTGTATCAATCTATTCTTACCTACATGTACATAACCTTATTCAATTCTATTCTATTCTACACAAAAAATAATATTTCCATACTTAAAGTTTTTTATATAGGTAATACAGATTGCGAATGTAATAATAATATTAAAACATAATTGCATTTTTTGTGTACTGTATCAAGAGTATTTGGTAATGCCATAAAAGGCCTTTATACAAAATGGACTACAGAAGTACTGTACATGTACAAAGGCTTTAATATGGTTCATCAAGAAGTCACTGACACCAATTATACCTGACCAAAACAAAAACAGAAAATGACAAGAACCAATATGGACACAAGCAGGTGCTAGGTGAGAGTTCTGATTGGTAATTAGGACAAGTAGATGTGCCTCATCAAATCCTTGTTTACTCGCTCCAGCAAGCTCATTAAAGCTCATTGCTTGAAGTATGTGGAGAAACATTGGCTCAGTTCACACGAAAGTCAATCAACCTTAAAGACCCATAATACAACTTTTTATCAATGGAAAGCTGAATGAACATACAATACAAATATAAAGGAATTCAAAATATTTTCCCTTTCAGTATTGCACAAAAGCGAATTAAAACCTTATTTTCCGATCTTCTCCAAATTACAGGTCAACAGGGGTCAAATTTGCCGCAGTTACAGTGACAACACAATATGTGCACCTGATTGGCTCGCCTATATAGTTGTGGGGATGAGCCGTGCTTAATTAATGCAAGTCATTATGAATATGCGTACTCCACATACGATTACGTCATCAATTCGATAGCTAGTTTTTTAGGTTGACAACCCCTGATTTTCAAAGCTTTAGATTTCGAGTTTTCAGAGAGCTGTTACTCTTCTGACAGGCACTTAAGTAGCATATAATTGGTATTATTGTAATCTATGGCTTGTAAGCTTTCCTTTGATATATAATTCATCTATTTCATTTTTCACTTCTGACAGGGCCTTTAAGTTGAGCTTGTGGTTTTAAACTTTGAGGTTATCTTGCAGTGAGGTTATGGACCATGCGGATGAACTCGTGGTTTCACAGACATTGTACATGCACATGTATACTTTAAGTTTTTAAACTATGAGCAATCTTATGGTTAACGTGAAAGCTATTAACAGGGAGGGGGCATCTTCATTTGAAGTTATATAATGTGCCATTTCAAGATTTTGTCAGCTTGTAATTTCAAATTTGGAGCAGTCATTGTTTCAGTGCCATGTGAATCTGTGCTTTTGTTAATAGCATGTAGGTACTGTTAGGGCTTAAAAATCTGAGGTTTCGCAGCAGTTAAAAACGACATTGCTGCCATGTGAACATACATGTAGCTATATGATTGAATGTAAGATATAGGGGATCCAATGGGGAGGACACACAACACAACAGTTTGCACTACAAATCGTCTGCTGAAAACAAGGAAGACGTTTCTAAAACACTTAACATGGAGATAAAAACCTACCGGTATGTATAAGACTTTGTTTTATAGAAGATACATCGTAACAAATTCCTGCATGGTTTGCAATTATCTATAGTTCCGGAGGATTCAAGACTATAACAGGTCCCCACAGTGTCAGATAAATCACAGAAAACATTACAAATAATACAAAAACATTGAAAGAATATAAACTGAGATTCCTGCATTGCTTGTAATAATCAGCATTTCCGGAGGATTCAAGACCGCAAAATGTCCCCATGCATCGATCACAGCTAGCTTCTGATCTCTTAGCATTTATGTGATCAAAGATGAGCATGAGATGTAAATGTAGGACAGAAATAGGAGGCAGAAAATTACACCATCATAGGGGTTCTTGCATTCATTTCCTCTCTGCATGTGCTCGCACTCACGTAGAGATGAAGATGTTACTGACCTCCGTGACCCCAAATGATGAATACTATCACTCGCATGAACGGCCAACAATATTTACCAAATACTTCCACGCATATTGGGTCCAAATTGGCAACTGCTTGGTCTCTGCTGAAACACACTCACAAGCCAATTTTTGCAAGGGCGAATTTGATCAGTTTGTATCCCCTGGAGAAATTATGCTGAAATCATGTACAAGGATGTCGATTTGTAATTTTTCAAACAAGGCACATCGTTGCTTATTGTTGCCAATAATAGGAAAATTTTGTCAGTTATTTTGTAATCAACTCTTCATAATTTCTAAAGGAAAAGAGTTATTGTACATGTTGTATATCATTATATATATTAGAAAGAATCATGCATGAATGCTCAAATGTATGAAATTTTAAATCACTCATAAACAAGCGCCTTTAAAGCACACTCCATGCCATTCAACCCTACATAGAAACAGTTGCCGCTTCAATTTTTCTTCCATGTTCGATCATATTACCCCCTGCAGAGCTTAATCCAATACAGACATCTGGAGCGAAAGTGCGATCAATCACATATGTACTTTACAGCGGTAAATAGCTTTTGTATTAGAATGTACGCATGGCCTCACAACCAAACAAATATATATATAGTTTGACAATAAGGTACACCATTACTGGTTCAAGAAATGCCTCCACGTCGTCAGAGTAAACTATTACATATTGTAAGCCTATCTGTCTTTAGTGATAAATGGGACATAATGACTTTAAAGATTAGACTATAAAACTGACAATTTATTACCTACTTTAGTAGTAATCAAACTTTAAAATTGCCCCATTAACCTAGCAATACTAAAAAGTGAAGTATTTTGTACTTCTATATATCTAAACTGTGTACTAGCTGTAAAGCATGTAGAAATAAAAGGGGGGAAAGCCATTTGAGGTGAATATCATATTTTTAATACATGTACAGTACAGTCAAACTGAAAAGAAAGAGACAGGAGTGAAGCTGATGGATGACGATTGTAATATTGCTGCTGAAGCGGGGTTAAATCAATTATATTTATTAAAAGTGCATCATATTTCACATGATCAAAAATTACAAACATAATTTACAAAAGCAACTATTGTATGTATTCCAATTCAAATCTTCTGCGATCCAGATGACAAGTTTGAATATAATCATCAAGTGTGCTGCCAGATTCTGCAACTTCAGCTCTCCTACATTGTAAATAGTCACTGGCAACCAGTCGTCTAATTTAATACCCATATAGACTCGAACAAAGTGTTAATCAGCAAAGAAGATTTCCTCCTTAAAGAGATTAGACCCACTAAAGCAGATTTTACAAGGAATAAAAAGGATTAATTTGGAGTTTTGGCACCCAATCTTAATCTCTTTTACCACTACAAAACAGTAAAACCCAGGATCACATCTTACATGTGGATTAAGGCAGGTAAAATGCCCTCAGGGCTGTATCAACATTAAAGCTTTTTAGCACAGCTCACACTATTTCTATCACAATAAAAAAAATAACAAAATCAATAGCATGGAATATAGAAGGAAACCTATAAAAACCCTTTGAAACTTTCTTTGCGCAAGGATGCTAAGATACTTTAAAAGTCTGTCCTTCCCTTGTGGCTAGACAGACTGTGCAAAGTTTCAAGTTTCAAGCAAAATGACCATCACCTAAAGAAACATTTACTGCAACTTTTGATCACATTCTACATGTACTGAGAGAACAACCCTATGAAACTTTGTGTGTAATTCAATTACTATAAATTTGTTTCATCTCTTGGAAAGAAAAGTAGGTACACCCAATATTTATTTTCTTTGTAATGATGCAAACAGTACCGGTAATCTTGCTTCATGCATTTTTCAGATGTTACGCCTATCATGAAGTACTTTAACAGGTTGGATGTTTGAAATGTAAAGGAGGGGAAAATCTACATAATCCCTTCGAAATAGTATTAAGATGGTTTACAAGATGAGCTTCTTCTTTCCATAATCTCATTGTGAATGTCTGAATTTAAGAGAATAATTCTTTTTTCTTGACTGCATGGTGAAATAATTGAGACATGTTGCTGCACACTAGGAGATACAGTTGGATTAGAGTCAGGGTGACATCCGGAGCTTTATGTATCCTCATGTAGCTCACATAAACCCCTCTGGGGCTGCTTGACCTATAAAACATGGAATGTTCCACTAAATAATCTCCTTGGACTTACAGTGAAAAACTTACATTTACGTACACTGCGTATGCAACTGCAAGAGAAGCACATACACATACATTTCAATGTATTCATTTACAAATTTGTAGAAATTGCGAAGTACACCTCTATTCATAGAAACTAATTTACACATTAAGTACATTTAAGTCCAAATGGCATGACAGATCAGTTGCTCATAAAGATAATACTCTACTTTTCGGAGAAGCATCAATAACTTTGAATTAATTTGAAAACGGGTCTATTGAAAAATCGCCCCTTGTTTGCACACACCATAAGCACACCCTAACTACAACCGGTACAGGTATTCTTTACAATAGCCCCTTCCTGGCCCCGCCCTATTCAAAACCAGGCTTCATTTACAACAAGTCTGACCACACCTTTGTGTTAAGCTACTGAAGTTACAAAAGCATCAGGACCGTTGTTGAGTAGTTTCCCTTTTCTTCTTTTGAAAGGGATGCTTGAATACCAGTAGAAGTAGGACTAATCATCGAAGGGGATGGGAAAGATTAAGCGCATGGCTTCATTAAGGGGCAATAACTCACACTAAATTTCATGTACGAGCAAGTTCAAAGTCGTGTTTTTGCTTTAACTGTTTAGTGACTACCGGTATTGATTTGTAAATAAGTTGTGTACACCTGTACATGTTAAATTGCATGTAGGCCTGCATGTACAACTGAACTGTCGATAACATGTAATACATGTAGAGCTTAGAGTGCACATATTCACAACTGTAGGTCCCTTAATATAAACATGAATAATTAACATTATTGTAATTAAACAATTCTAAATCTGTATTCTTTGATGATTCATTTCAATGAAAATAATGTATCCAATGAAGTTTAATGTTCAATCTATCTACATGTATATACCACGTCCACCCTCACACGAGACTTTAAAAATCAACCTAAAATTGTTTTCATATCTTTATTACTAATACATGTACACACAAAACTGTAGGCTATCAATGCACGGTTTCAATATACATATCCTGTAAAAATACCGGTATAAAGTTTTATCTCACCGTCACAATCCATTGATTTCATCTATTTAATAAATCACTAAATTTGACAATTGCCTCTTCTTGGTTTCTGCTAACTGCATGAACATATTTCCTGGAATGGTAACTGAACCGGTGATATACATTCTTGAACATTATATAGAACCTTGTACTTGTACTTCTTGGGTATGATTGTTTGTTTGCAATAGACTGACAGGGAATACACAAACATAGGAACTAAGGAAGCACAAAGGATTGCAGAGCTTTGCAGAACAAACTATTACCGGTAAGTACTTGATAAGTTTGCCAACACCTTGCCAACAGGGACTACGGTACTACTTAGATTGTCAAGTGTGCTTTCTTCTTGCATCCATTCTCTTCTCTTCTCTCTCTTAGCCCCTCTCTCTCTCCTCTTCTATCTCACCCCTCCACTTGTTACACATAATTTTTAGAGTTTCTCTTTCTCTACCTCTCACTGTCTATTTTCCCCTCTCCCCTTTCTAATTCTCTCTCTCTTTCTCTCTGGTTATCTTTCTCTTTCCCCCTTCATTTTCCTCTCTAGTCTCTACTCTACCCCCCCCCCTACCCCCTCTTTATCTATTTACATGTATATTCTCTCTGTCTATCCTCCTATATTTTCCCTTCTACATGTATCTTCTCTCTCCACAAACAACATTTACTTTAACAGTTTTGCTATACAAATTTGATCAATTTATTTTATCTTGTACCTATTTTTAGGGGGTTGTTTCAAAACTATGATTAATTCTTAAAACATTATACAGGTGTACATGTAACTGATGCTATGATTCATTCTCATGTGTTTTATAAAAGTTTTACGGAATCTTTTTCCGAAGTGACTAATAATTTGAAAAACTGTTTTCACAAGAAGGCCCACAATTACGATCATGTAAGACAAAAAAGTGACATCATACCCCAAAATAGGCCATGAGGACAGGAACAGAAATCCTGCTACACCCATCACTCACTAATTCTATTAGGCGTGTACATCTTCGTCTAATTTCGCTAAACTCAATCCGAAACTCGTCAGACATCATCCTATCTCAGCCTTCCCATACATCAAAGGCAACTCAGGATCGGGATGAGATAAAGTACGATATGGAACACTGTTTTTCCCCTTTACTGAAAAGAGATGGATGCTGGAAAGCCCATATTTCTCTCCGTCTAAAATTAGAGGATGAACCATGATGCTTTTTCCAGGGCAGGGATGAGTCAGTAATTTCAGACCTTGGACATATGTACCCTTTATGTTATCTTCTCTTGGGAGCCAATAAGGAGATGTTAAGTTATATTTAATTTAGAAACATTGAAAACCGTATATGGAAAGAGTTTATTTTCACTTAAAAATGTATGATAACATGTAAAGTTATTATTTACTATTTAAAAATTGATAAACATGTAGAACCAGTAGAACTATAGGACTAAAGACTATCTCTCTCTCTCTCTCTCTCTCTCTCTATCTTTTTATCGTTAAGTGTTTTTTCTTCTTCAAACCTAATACATGTAGATCAATTTTTAATATCACGGTTAAAACAATGCACTATTTTGTTCCATGTTTTCCACTAATATATACATGTAGGGACATACTGTACTATGTATTGAATACCGGTAACACTCACTTACATATTACAGAATACATTGTACTTCATCAACTTTGGACTATTTTTATAACTACCCTAGAGCTTTGCTCTTTTAATAATCCAATTTTAGAAAGACATCATTGCTGGAAGCACAATGACATTCACGCCCAATGCAGCTTCCCTAAATATGTCAAGATTAATTAGCTTTCAATTTAGACCCAAATTTGAAATATGCTCACTTGCAGAGTGCATTTTACCCAAACCTTGAAAGGAGTTACTGGATATTCTCCAGTTTCCGTTTAGCTCCAGGGGAAAAAGGACAATTTCATCTTCCTGTGAGCTCGCAGTCAATAAAATCTTGTTATCGATAAATGGCAAGGACATAAATCCTCATCAATTTGTCCAGGACTCAAGTCAAGAATATGCTGATGGCATTGTTGTGTAGATTTACAATTGGTGAAGCATCCTGCACAAATATCCGGTGAAGCAAATAAGAGCGTGCATCAAAATGCAAGAAATGCAACCATTTTAAAAGTAAATAATCTACATTTGATACATAATACAATATAGGCCTATATACTTGTACATGTAGGTACACATGTACTCTCAAATTGCAGTGTGCCAAGATCATGCCTTGTAAATCTAGTTCCATATATACAACATGTTCATGTACACAGTTATCATCCTACACTTTCCATCTCGTAAATCAATTTTAACAAGACAAACACTAGCTGATATTAACAATTGATGATCTTTCAACAGTCGTTCAACCAGTGTGTATAACTGGCAAATGTATGCATTTGGTGTGCATGCAGCTATGCAGTATGACGTACAATTCATGCAGCAATCAACAATGCAGCGTACCGAATTAATGAAAAATTATTAAGAATTATATGCATTTGATTGGATTCAGAAAATGTAAAAAAGAATATATAGATTATGTATCCTTTATCAACAGTAAATGTTTGTTTTTTAATGTATACAATGCACAGTGTAAACAATGGGGCTACATAAGGGGCATTTACACTGTCATCCAAACACGCCAAAAAATGCCAAACCGGAGCCTGACCGCGATGTTTCAGTGATGTTACCAAGGCAACTACGCTTTAACGGCAAAAATGCCAAGCCCGAAATATTCCAAAACGAAGTGTGATCTTTTGGCATCTTTTGGCATCTTTTGGCATATTTTGGCATGTTTCGCAAGTATAAACGCTAGCACTTGTAAAATCGCGATTTTAGGTCACGTGACTTTAGGAGCGTGGCTAGCTTTCGTCCTTGAAGCCTTATTTGCACAAAGTAAACAACTTGTTTACGCTGAACCGCTACGAAAGAGTCTCAGCTAAACTGTAAAATCTCGCTTTAGAAACCACCAAATGAAATGATTAAAATGTCAAATGGAAGAAGAAGAGTTGTTCTAACTCATAAATATTGCAAATAGTTGTCAAACCCTGTTTTAATATGCGAAAACTGAGCAAAACAAAGCGCAATCTTTTTGTATTATTTTATCAGAAAATATTTCAGTATTATTCATATTTTCCGTCATTACACCAGATCGATACTTTCGTACGTGATAAATCAAAGTATATCAAAGCTCTCTTCCAAATATCTTCTCATAATTCTATGTCCCACGGTTGTTTCGGGAATAAATCGAAGGCAAAGTCATCAACGAACCCATGGCGAAACATTCACAGAAGCGTAAATGTAGTCCCATCTATATGGGTATGTGCGGTAACATGTAGTCCATGTAGTCACATGTACCGTTATACGTGCATGATTGTTCGTGCTGGACTCGCTGTGTATGATTAAGCATTTTGCATTTGGAAGACCGCGCATGCGCATTACCAACCAAAACACGCCAAAACATCGCTGAGCAGCTCAGTCGGTGATGTTTCGGCACAAGTGTAAACGGGTGCACGAAACATCGCGATTTTTCAAAATGAGGTATTTGACAGTATAAATGCGCCTGTAGACACTGTCCACACTGTATATAGTAGGCCCTACTTACTCAATGATCCATTTTACTCTCTCTTCACCTTTCATGGTCACGCATTCATTCAGTACTTAGAACTCTGCATTTATTTAGTCAATAATTATTGATCATTTGTTTTAATTGGGTGAGCAACAAACCTTCACTAACAGGCTCAATGTTAATAAAGTATACATACGGTACCGGTACATATATGTTTATCTGGAACAAAACTACATGTACTACTGTATAGAAGCAACAGTAGTAATTTGTAGTAATTGAAAAATGAATGAATCATGAATTATGAAGTACATACATGTACCATGTATAGTATTAGTAATTTAACCATTCCTATATTTGTAAATATATATTTTGTTCTAATATCTGCTCAATCATTCATTTTTTGCAACCGTACGTGCATATAAAGGTTGTACTAAATATCGTGTAAATGTCACAATCCCAAATAGTCTACTGAATATTATACATGCATCATCAATTCTCTTCCGGTTTTTCATTTATTGAATAGAGGTAGTTAACTTCAATATGATGTAAATGAAGCTATCAAATTCCTTTTCATCTTGACATCTGACCAGTAATGGCTATTGTGTGAGGAAATTGCAGGAAATTATGTTTGTATCCAAAGAGCTTCGGACTTTCCTCTTTGTCCTTGGGCTTGTCCACAATTACAGTCAAAATTTTCAATAGGCACCATGTATCAACTTTCACTTGACTCAGCCTCCGGGCATCTGGGACACACAATAGCCCTTGGCTGACCCTCCAAATTGGTTTCATTCTGTGAACGGCCAACTGACCGTTCCAAATCAATACGGTGTTCTTCTATGATACGATGGACGCCCGCCCGCAATGGATGCGGCGTGACGGAGCAGAATGACACCCCTTCAGACAATGACTGACCAACGGTGACAATAGCCCCTTTGAGGACTCCACACCATCACTGCATGGTGTCTTACTTCAGGGGCTCATCCATATTTGATGAGCCCCTTCCACTCAAAGGACAATGTCCTACCCGGTCCCACAAAGGTATGAATGGGACAGTATTGTTGCTGCAAAGGAGGCAAACAATATGCGATGTTTATACCCAAGTTATTTATAATCAAAACCTTAAGATTCAATACCCAATTGTATTTTAAGGACCAAATCTTGCCTAATGGGCCTAATAGAAACAGCCTACCCACACAGGACCTGTCTGTAAATTGTCCTAAAGGGACTGGCCCATTCTACAAGTGTGCAATTAAGGAACTGGTCTGCATCCAAGACCCCGTTCTCACTCACTTTGAAAGTGGTCTTAGTTAGACCGCTCCAGAGGAACGGGTCTTGAGGAACGGTTTGCGAGCGTTCACACTCCGAGCAGTTTTTTATGGCTCAAACTGCTCCACGAGTCAATGTGGTCTTGTTGCTATGGCAGCTCAAGTCAGCGGGTAAATTTTTCCGCGCGCGGAATACTAAGCGTATGTACCGTACTACATGTTTCAGGCGGAACATTACTAGCTCACTTCCATTCAAAGTACGCTTCCGTTCACACTCGCACGTTAGAGCGCTCCAAACCGCTCTTAATAAGACCCGTTCCTCAAGACCACCTCCCGAGGTGGTCTTCTGGAGCGGTCCAGAAGTCCACTTCCTGGACCACTTTGACCGTTCTCACTCACCTTAGAACCGCTCCTGAGGAACGGGTCTTAGTTAGACCGCTCCAACGAATTGAATGAGAACGGGGTCATAGGCACTTCTGAGAAGTTTGTCTTCTTCATAAACCCTCTACAGATTGATCGGATGGAAACACATTATCTTGTAATTATGGTTTGTCCAATTCAAGGACAATATAGTAATTATGGAATCTGGCTGCTCCCGTCAAAACATAATCCCTGTGAGATCCCTTAAGGATCTCAATGAATATTTCATTACTTGAAAATGCAACAATTACAGACTAATGCTCATTAGTGACAAATTTGAATCAAACCTCAAGGGAAATACCAGTCTTAAATTTAAAGTAAAAAATGAATGCTTATAGTGAATAATACACAGACAAATTACTGTAAAGTACTCAATTCACAAAAGTGTAAAATACATTTTGCTTCTTTGTAAATATTTTTTTTTTTAAGTACAGAAATTATGAATTTCTAAAGGAATCACTCTGTCACAAAATCATCCCTTTAAGTTTGATCAAAACCTGCAGACACAGGGGACTTGAAAACCAGAGCTTTAAATGTATGAAAGTTCCATTCAATACCATGAGACAAATATTATCTAGTTTAAGTAAAAAGCAATTAAGGGGAAAAAAGCCAGATTTGTAATTTCAATGATTACAACAAAAGTTTATGTGAAGGAAATTCTCACCAGGGAACTATTCCTTGATCTACTATTGACTCATCCCTTCAAAGGTGTTTTGATACTAAAAATAAACATTTCATACTCATATCTTACATCCAGGTCTCAAATACTCTTGGACATAAATTATGAAATCGAATATATCAATTTGTACATTTCAAGGTGAGGAGATTTTGTCTGATTCATGCATTCAAGGAAAAATCTCAATTCCATCCCAAGAGTAAAATGCTTTCCCAGTTGGCCTACTACTTTCCAATAAAGGAGTTTTTGACAGCATCCCAGCCAGACAGAATTCTCTCCATATTTGGTTGCTGATAGGATTTTTGTGATGGCTAGTAGGAGGCTAAACCATTATCCATTTAAGGTTCTCTCTTCTTCATCTTTCCCATTCCTATTTCTTTCTCTTTCTCTCTCTCTCTCTCTACACTGATATCAATTTTGAGTTTATACTTGATATAAGGTAAATATTTTCATTTGTTTTTCCCCACTATTCTTATCTCCTCTTCAATTCTTATCTTTATTTAGGTCTACATTTTTCTATATCCTCTCTGTTCCTTTATTCTCTATTTTTCTTTATTATACATTTCTCCATTTTTCTCACTTCTCTCCTTCTTTACCACCCCCTTTTTTTCTCTCTCCCTCTTTCTCTCTCTCTCTCTCTCTCTCTCTCCCTCCCTCTCCCTCTCTCTCCCCCTTTCTCCCTGTGTATGTTTGTAGTTAATATACTATCTTATAAATCTATAATATAGGTCTGCCTACATTTCTCTACCTTCGTCTATTCAATTGTGTCATCATCATGTACGCAAGGGTAAAACTTTGGGGAGTTTTGTTGTAGTAAACTTGAGATTTCTTGAAGCAAGCACTTCTTCAAAAATGGTTTAATTGTTTTCTAGCCAGAGACAGTTTTCTTTTAGTTTCCCAAAGCATTTTGAAACATTCTTCATCTACATGTACATGTAAATAGCTCTCCACTCCTGTGTATCATTGCTCTACCTGTGTTGTACCTCTATTCCTTCTCCTTCTCCATCTCTCCATCTCCCTCTCTTCCACGGCGCTATTTCCAGCACCAAAATTGACAAAGATCCCCAAGGGGGACAACCAATGGGTAATTTGTTACTCTGCATACCCAAGAGACCCCTCCCCTTGTTCCGCATATTTTTTTCATCGCTATCCCATCTTTTCACACATCTGTTTTGTGATAGGATGCTCGGTCGGGGATGATTGACTCTCTACCCATCGTGTGTGCTCGGGTGTGCTCGGGTGAACTCAATTTAAGGGCAGCTGCCTGAAGTAACCGCCAAGACAAAAAAGGATGTACTGTACATGGGTATTGGCATGGAGCAAATGTAGAAACGTTTGGACCGTGTGTGCCATCATACATTTCAAATCTTCATAGGCCTTGAAATGCTGCTTTGTTTGAATTCAGCTGTTGAGCTGCATACCGACACAACTGCTCTTCTCCTTTCTTTGACAACAAAATCATTACTTCAAATTTCTGGCAGAAATATGAAATAATTTAAACTCATTTAAACTGTATAATATTCTGTTGTTGTTTTCTAATCAGAATATACCTATTTATATGTACCTCTATCTTGTTTGAATGCATGACATTAATTGAAAGTGAGTTTGAGATTGAAATCTACCGGTAATTGAAATAATAGTAATACACTTTAAATTTGTAGATTATAAGATTATCCTCACTACACAAATCTAAGATCCTTTTAATGCAGCATTTTATAAGTTCCTGTTATAAATCCTTTTAGAAAATAGAAAAGTTGTAAGTCAAACGCATAGCACATGCACTCCAGGTTACTTAGGGATAAAAGGTTTCTAATCCAATTACTTGCTTTGCATTTATAACAGGATCTTTCGAAGGAGGTTCAAAAGGGGGGAAGGCTCGCTGATACAATCCTGATACAATACTCAAAAAAGTATGTGATAGATAAGGGGTTTAAAGTGAAATTTATATGTAATATGAATTTCACAGTGGTAAACATTCAATTTTAAGTACAGTGTGGTGCATAAAATTTATTCTGAAATATGGAATATGAATATGACTTAATTTCCACTTTCAAATAATCATTTAGGCCTACTTTTGTACTGTTATCATAAGTAGTTAATTGTGTTTATTATTCTCTAAATTGTATAGTGTATTCATGTCAATTGTATATACAAATGTACATGTAATGCGCTTTTTTCTATGAAATGTGAATTGCGCATAATTTAAACTTGCATGAATAATCTTGTAAAGCATTATTGTTTTCAGGTTTTCTTCATTTATATACCATCTTTATAAAGAGAAAAGAATTAATTTTCTCAAATCATACTACATTTACAAAAATATAGTTTTTGGTCTGGAAGGAATAACAGACAATACAACTCAAAAAAGCATACAAACAGTACCACACAGAAATCAATAAAACAATTTACAGATGGGAATTCTATGAAAGAAACTAGTATTCATCAAAACCATTCATCTGTCAGACATGAAGAAAAAAAATTGGATGCGGTCATTGACTCTCCTTTAATTCAGCACATTTCCTGTCATTTGTAAAGCTGTCAGTGGTAAAGTGAAGTAGCTTTGTCCTGGGAACAATTAAGCTAGACAAAAGCTTTATTTATAATGGCTGTGAATTTTATCCCTTGCATCTGCAAATGATAATGCCTTGATGTGCTACAGGCAGGCTCAGGTTCTGGTTGTGTATTGCATAGGGATAACAGTAAGTGCAACAAACAGCAAATCTACATACATGTACATGTAGTCTACACACCTTATGAATTTCCATTGCTGCAATGTTGATCTTTCATTACTCATTAATATACCACTATTTCTATGCAGGCCTACATCTAAAAACTCAGAAACCTTTCAAACATTTTAAAAACATTAAGGCTTACACGTATAATGAGCCAACAACATTCAGACATTCAGCTAATCACTTAATTGCTTTTTGTGCCAGGTAGAAAACTTAGGGACAGCGGAGTAATATCTATGAGAAACATACAGTATAAAACATACAACATGTGTATGCTCTTGGTACATGTATTTGAAAATATGCCCTAGGATCACAAGACCAATGTGACAAAACTTGGCAATATGATATTTCAAACAAGATGAGATACATCTTCATAACATTTCTCAGATAAATAAAAGGGCAATGTGACAAAATGTACAAATACATTTGCGTCAAGGAATTTCAAAAACAAGATAGGACATTTTCAAAATCCTTTTAAACTTTAAAAGGGCAATGGTGACAAAGCGACTTACCGTCTGCTGTGAGGCATAATTTGGAGCAGTTTTATCAAGAGAGAAGTAACAGTAATCAAATGAGAAGTGCTTGATACGGTCCCGGTGATCACTGGATCCTTCAATGCCTTCAATCTGAAAAAGGTAACAATTTTCAGTTTAGAAAATGTAATGCATTTGCAGGATCACACATACATGTAGACAAGATGCTTCATTTCATTCTATACTCTTCATGATTTGCTCAATAAAATAAAAATAATGAACGAGCAATATCAGATTTACAGCGGGAAAGATATCATTATGGGGTACATGTACAGTATAACCAAAATAAGCAGAAGTACCCAGAAAACTTGCCATATTTCCATTTTACAAAGGCATTTCAGTAGATCAATTTACTATATATTTTATTGGTCTTTGAAATTGAGAGAATAAATAACAAACATTTTTTTCTTCTTCAAATTCATTCAGTTTGCAGTGAAAGAAAGCTCAGATAAATAGAAAATGGGATACTGTGACTAGATGTGTGTGTAAGTATAATTTCAAGCATTAGTGTCCTCATTATTACTGAATAGTCTATTGAGAAATTTATGAAATCTTTACATACTGGTATCTAATAATTGATATTTACATGTAGCTAAAATATATCTTTCCCTCTATCCAATACCCAACCACTATGGAGGATTGTTACTTGTTTGCACAGTGGACAAAATGTTCTTAATGGCTTAATAAATGAGATTTTGCAACATCATAACTGAATCTGAAGATGCTTCTTGGCAGACTCTTGCAGACTTTTTCCATTATTTATTACCAAGGAGCTAGGGAGGTCCATTTCTACTTCAATTTAGGAATGCACTGTTGCTGTTTACATTCTATATTCAGCCCGTATCTCAGAAGCAAACAGAAGGAACAAGCACAATGACACCAAATTCCTACCAATGAAGACCCAATAAATTTGATTTCCTAGCCGCACGCTGCTCATCAAACTGATTGTTTGGCAATCGTTGTGTACTATTCACCAGACCCGTAGCTGGCTTCAGCAGAATTCTTAGGGACCATGGATGGTTATGCCATATTGCCCCTGATTTTTAGGGAATCTAATTAGAAGAAAAAATTACTGGAATGGGCAGGAGTGAAAGCCAAGAGCTCGTGTACACACAGGGTACCTTTGTCAGAGCAAGATGGAGTAGCAATATGAATGAATACCTGATATTATTGGTGGTCACGACAAAGCAAACATTCCTAGTAAATTGCTCAATATTGGGTAATAGGAATTTTCTTGAAAGGGCATTATAATTCTTTCTGCAATGTACATATGTATGGCATCTACATGGATGGATAGGACACAGCAATGAATAAGTGCCTGTTCATGAATTTCTTTCAAACATATATTACATTTCTTTCTCTCTTTTTGTTCGACGTAAACATTTAAAGTAAATTATACATTTAAACGATTGGGCTACATTTACATCTGTGGACAGCTTTTTTCCCCATCTCATCTCACTTCTAAAAACAGAATTTATATTAAACTAATTGGAGTATCAATAATGCATTACATTACCTTAGGATTCGCAACACCTAAAACATTTTCTTGGTACTCATTCACAACTATTGTGGCCTTTGCATCTTCCTCTCTGCAAAGAAAACAAACAAAAGTGGCTTTAATATAATGTTAAAGGATAGAAACATTAAAAGTTGAATTGTATACATGTACAATACAATTACACTTAGTATCAAATAAACATACTACACCACACCTTGTTGTGAAAGTAGAGGTATTCTCTCAAACATACTGCTTTAAGATGATAACAGTCCAACAACAAATCTTTAAAGATGCATTCACAAGTATTTTAGCTTTTCTATTGTATCTAGTAAATTGTCATTTTGGCAAAATCTAAGAATAAAAACATCTTTAGGAAATAGGAATTTATCAGATTGGTAATTTTGAAATTATTTGGTCAACAGGCAAATATTTAATCTTGTTCCTGTTTCCATCTTCCCTTTGTAACATTTAGAGCAAGTAAAGAGACAACAACTGATATCCTTGTATTCAGCCAAAATTTAATGGTTGACAAGGCATTTTTTGAAGTGTCAGTTGCACATCTACATTGTAAGATGGAACATTTTTATATTGTGTAGTCTTCTAAGACCAAAAGGGTTTCATATATGAGACAGGAGGGGCAGTTGTGCATCCCCCTTATTATTTTTACCACTGGTGCCAGAGACCACGCATAGTTTGGTAAATATGTATTTTCTTTTAATCGTAAAATGTTTATATATTAAAAAGAGTTCAAGTTAAAAATAACACCAATGATTTCAACAAACTGCAAACTATAGTACCATCATTAACAGTTATTCTTTTAAAATTCTATTGAAAAACTTTCACCTTTATCAAACCAATCTGCCATCCACTCACAAAACTTAGATCATTGAATTGAAATGAATTGCTTTTTTTTAATTACAATGTAAGAGATGGTTTATTGATTTTTTTTAAATCATCGCAGTCATAAAAACTGAATTGTGATTTTGTACAATAACTGAGATTAAAAAAAATACATATATAAGTAGTAAATGAAAATAAATACGATAAAAAAAGTAATTATTCAATATAATTTTGAGCTGATTTAGATTACAGTAGAAATTCAAAATACAATATGAGAGTCTGGCTGAAAGGCAGTGAGTATTCCTGTGAAAACTGTCAATGTAAATAAAGGTAGAATTTTATATAAGTCTTCAATGATATGTTTTGAGATTCAAATTGAGAGAAAATAATATCAGTAAAGAACAACTTCCATCAAAATTTGAAGATTGAAAACACTACAGACAAACTAGTTATCAGATTACAGTATTTCAAACAAAAGTATGTCTCCCCTTTTTTGTATCTTAATTCACATTCCTCAACCTCATAAAGAACTAGAAAAGCAAATTAAAAAAAAAAATCTGTTTGGGCTCTGGTTCAAAATTCCTGCAATCCATTTTTTCTTACTCCACATCACGAAACACAAAAAGGAGCGTATGTCAATCTTCACATAACAACAATGCATGAATGAACTGGCCCCAGCTGGTAGGATCACACGGTCAACCACAAGAGATTCCGCCGTATCGCTGGCGGTACTACATGCTCACACACCGCTTCTAAGCCCTCACAGAAGCATCATCTCGAATCTCAAAAACAAAGCCATGATATTTTACCTTTTACAAATAGGCCGAACACGGACGGCTACTTTAACGTTCGCCATATCACTGTTAAGCGATAAGTTGACATTTTAGTAAATATCCATTATATGTATCCATGTTAGCTTGAGTTCAAAAGGCAGTTGGGCTCCTATTCCAATCACATACACACTATCAATACAATTTATGGAAAATTTCGTGGCGCCGCGCTGCGCTGGATGGATACGTCCGGAGCGCTGGGGCTAGCTGGAAGAGGGCCTCGGATTACCTATACCCTCGATGGGAGAGCGAGATGAATTATCACAAGCCCTCTTTCGGCAAATGACAGTATAACTTTTGTCTCTTCCTCGTTCTGATGACCGTCATTGAAAATGGTTCTAGATTTCTTTCGTATTAAAAAGTTTGAAGTTCTGGGGAGCTAAATTTTGACGCTGATCAGCGTAGAAAAGAAAATAATAGAAGGAAATTCATAACTTTCCTATATTTAATCGGATTTAGCTAAAACTTTCACCAATTTGTTTCTTTCATTTAATAATATTAATATCAGGGTGGACTTCCCCTTTAAGCACTTGACTCGAAATGCAAAGGTCGTGGGTTTGATCACCGATATGGCACTATTGTCCTTTGGCAAGGTATTGTCTACATTTGCCACTCCATAACCAGGAGAGAAATGGGAACCTGGTAGGATGACGAAAGCATTTGTGTTAGTAATTGCAGGGAGGTGCCCTCACGTTGACCGTATGGTAGGAATACTCCCCAGGGAGTGGAGATGGTGCACATTATGCATGAAAATAATCTGATGACTCCTTTGTCCGATGATTCACTTTCAGTCGTTTCATTTTTACAATAAGTGAATTACTGAAAAATCAATGTGTTTATAAGATTTTAGCTAAACATTTATATTAGATCAACTTGAGAACACTTGCTGTCACTTGCTAAGTATCGTGAGAAAATTGTATGTTGATTGTATATAAATAGTTAACATTTAATTGTTGAGATACTATTTTAAAGTTGTAAGTACATAACTACATGTATTTAATTAGTTATGGACTTTTGCAAGACACGACTTGAAATAAGTAACCCATTCATGCTATTTTCCAGAAACCCTTCAAAGAATATCCAAAGAACTTTTTTTTTCTTCATAGGTTTATATTCCCTTCTCTCATAAAGAAAATTGTACATAATTTATAACATTGTATACAAAATTACAAATAATATTCACATAAGCCTAAATAAAAGAACGGTAAACCCGATCCCAAATTACCTCCGAGTGTAAAGAACAGGGTTTTTTTTTTAATACCATAATATTATTGTATTGGTTATAGAAATAATTTTTCAGATTAAATAGTGTGTTATCCCAATTTTTGCAAAAGGAGATTGACAAACATGTCTATTTAAATTGCCTAGGGATGATTTCTATAAAAAAAAAATAATTAAAAAAATGCAATCGTGTTGGTATTTTTCTCATAATGAGTAGGGAGTTATTGATAGATATGCAATTTTAACAGAGATTGAACCATGATGCATTTTTTTCCGTAATGATATTTTCTTTACATTATACAAAAGTAAGAAAATAGGCTAATGGTCAGGGGCGGTGATGCCGGATGGAAAGGGAAGGAAATGCAGCAACATAACTATTATCATCATCATCATCATCATCATCATCAACAACGACAAAAGCAACAGCAGCAACATCGACAATGAGCAGCAGCAGCAGCAGAATTAATAACGATATCAAGTCTACAATATCGCCGTAGTATTCCAAAATTGAAAATTGTCTTGCCTCGTTTGCCAATCTCTCCCCCACCCCATCTCCCCTATCTCTCTCCCCCTCCCCCCCTCTCTCTCTCTATCTCCCTCCCTCTCCCTCTCATTCTCTCTCCCTCCTCCATCATTATCTTACCCGTCAGTATCGGACAAGACTGGAGAAGTTTTGTACTAGTATAAAAAAATCTTTCCGAGATTTGCTTTAATAAATAATATCTAATTGATTAGTGCCCTAGAATTCTGAGACTTAAAGTTGAAATTGCTTGTTTGCTGCGCTCTGACGAAAAAAGGATTAGTGGAATATGGCAGGGGCGTCCTTATCATGGAATGTTCATATTTGTGATTAAAAAAAAAATAGCTCAATCAAGCCAGTGTCGAAATGTTTGCCAACCTGGCACCCCCACCCCAAAAAAATATTGGTCAATGAACTTAATTTTTCAAATGGTAACCTCTTTGGGATTTTCAAGACCAGGAGCCACTTTAACTATGTGCTTTAACCCCGAAACCCCCCAAAACAACAACATCAACAACAAAAACAAAAGCAAAACAAATATATATATATATATGCCTAAATAGAATCACTGTATCATTTCTTAATTTTGTACCACATATATTTTATCTTATTATTTTATGCCACAAAGTTCCCCTCTGGTTTGATGATTATACGTCTCACGGTCCGATCTTTGTAGTTTTTGTTTTCTTCTTCTTTTTCTTCTTCTCCGAGTTCGATCTCCTTCTCCTCCTCCTCCTCCTTCCTTCCTTCCTTCCTCCCTCCCTCCCTCCCTCGATCCTCCTCCCTCTCCCTCCCTCTCCCTCCTCCTTCTCCTTCTCCTTCTCCTTCTCCTTCTCCTTCTCCTTCTCCTTCTCCTTCTCCTTCTTCTTCTTCTTCTTCTTCTCCTTCTCCTTCTCCTCCTCCTCCTTCTTCTTCTTCTTCTTCTTCTTCTTCTTCTTCTTCTTCTTCTTCTTCTTCTTCTTCTTCTTCTTCTTCTTCTTCTTCTTCTTCTTCTTCTTCTTCTTCTTCTTCTTCTTCTTCTTCTTCTTCTTCTTCTTCTTCTTCTTCTTCTTCTTCTTCTTCTTCTTCTTCTTCTTCTTCTTCTTCTTCTTCTTCTTCTTCTTCTTCTTCTTCTTCTTCTTCTTCTTCTTCTTCTTCTTCTTCTTCTTCTTCTTCTTCTTCTTCTTCTTCTTCTTCTTCTTCTTCTTCTTCTTCTTCTTCAATTTTTTTCCTTCTTCCTCTTCTTTCCTTTTTTTAAAAACAGCAATTTAAACTCGACGACAGGGTACGGTACGGTCCGTCCGCGCGCGATCGACCGGTACGTACGTATACGGTGGACGTGGCTAGCTGCTATCGTAACTTGTGAAGTGGAACCGAAAACGAATTCCCTTCTCTTAAGCAATAAAGGTTGTCTAATTTATCGTTAAAATCACAAAGATGTCTTTAAATTTGAAGCTGTTACCGGTTGGGACGGATCAAACATCACTTTGCTTTGATCAGGATATATTTTTGAGGGTAAGTACATCAATAATTATGAAGTGTCCTCACCTTTAGTCCCATTCCTTTATTTCAATGTGTGTGGTGGTGAATATTTATCCGGCTTGACTTGCGCTTGCATGGGGAAGGTCAAAGTCAAACGGCATTAACTTCAGCACACGAATGGAGGCAGTATTTGGGCTTACGGTATAACATCATTAGACTTTTATTGTATTAGTCCACATATATTTTATTGTTAGATACTAGATCTACTTCAGCTCGGTGAAGTAAACTTACCAAAGTAAATTACTGAAAGTGTGAACTTCTGAAGTGAAAGGCGATTTGTCAAAACGGCTGTCAAATACATAGCAATATATTTGTCTATCAATCATGTCTGTAGCGCCCACCCGGGGAGGGGGGCATACCTTTTAAGGAAGACAAAATAAAGATACTTGATTACTGGGATGCATGGCAAATCAAAGTCATTTTATTCTTAGTCCGTTACAATAACATTCTATTCTAACAACAATTATTTATATACGATCAACTTACATAATAATACTCTTCAGATACTAAACACAAATAAATCTACCTGTTCGCATACATTAAATTTGTTAACTCTCCGGTGTCCTCTTTCTGAAATATATCACTAAGAACATCATCTGGAAAGTTTGATTACATTACTATCTCTAAATGAAAGAACTTTCCTTACTTCCGTGCTTTATTTACAAGTGCAATATCACTCTTCATCGATCTCATAATAATAACTTGGCTACTAATAAATAACTTAACCAACGAATGTCTATGACATTGAGGTATCAGTCAATCCACTATATAGCTTCTAATAATATAACTCATCACTTAGCGTCTCCATTAAGAAATCATAAGGACATGATACAAGAATGTTGGCATAACCATCCCTATACTGTTGCCTAAAGAGCTTCCTACTTTACGCTCTGAGACTGAGGATCTTTTGTGCACATAGACCCTTAGAATGCTATTCTACTCTCAGCCTTCACTAATCCATAAACTAACTAGTCACTTCTTGTCTTGGTATTCACATTAATACTGACTAAACTCATAACACTTCCTTATAACTATTTATGTACTTTCCAATATTCATCTGCATCAATTTGATCCAATACTGTATTTTCAGTGAGATACTGAGCTTGAAAAGATACATCTTTAACAACTTAATATATTCTACACTCCTTACAATATTCCCAGAACTGGCAAATAGACTAATAGTCTGCACTAATATAGCACTAGCAAACTTGCAACCAATAGCCTATTACGATTTCCTCTTACTGGAATCTCATCTACACTTACATAGAGTTCATATTCTAATCTATTCATAGTTTAGTCAACAAATAATAGTTTACTAAGTACCTGTATATTCATTTCATTGTTACATTCAAAGTACTTTGGGAGTGGAAGAGGAGGGGTAAACAATACAGAGGTAGAGAGAGAGGGGGGAGAGAGAGGATATACAGAGATAAAGAGAGAGAGAGAGAGAGAGAGAGGGAGAGAGTAATTCCCAATAACATTTAGCCTGAATTAATACAATGAGTTTCATACTGTGATTATGCAAGTCTCCAATTACAATATTACATCAACCAATCCAACATTAGCTAACTACTAGACAGTGTGGCCATTTGTTTCTCAACAAGTGCATTTCCCAACAGAACTTCTTTGTCTTCTCATTTTTGCAATCAGGCCCTGACTCTACTCTATCCTTATCAAACTTTCATTCCCACCTAAAACACCACTCTCCAGCATGGGTCAAAAGGCAAACACATTCTATCCCTAACACTACTCTACATAGCATTTGTGTATGTCATATACTCTATCCACACTGTGCGAGTTAATGTGTCCTATTGCACACGTGGTCAGTGGACGGTCAAGCTTGGGGGAGAGGGGATTATAAGCCTTGATAAGAAGTTGTGTTCACACTGTACGCACTGCCACA
Source organism: Mesocentrotus franciscanus (assembly GCA_037976565.1). Classification (NCBI taxonomy): domain Eukaryota; kingdom Metazoa; phylum Echinodermata; class Echinoidea; order Camarodonta; family Strongylocentrotidae; genus Mesocentrotus; species Mesocentrotus franciscanus. Next base: position 31,550,037 of record CP137669.1, on the reverse strand, counting down.
TCTTGATAACCCACTAGTATCATACACATGGTGTGTCCACACTCACTCATACATGATACTGGGGGTTAAAGTTAACCTGGACTTGAACCACTCATTTCGCTATTCAAACTGTATCTAACTAAAACTAGAATCTGTAACAATGTGCATTGGTATAATATATAGTGACACCTGTCCTTGGCTAAGAATATATATATACACCAGTATAGTCAAGACAAATAATAGTAAAGCAATAAAGTACATTCTCTCCTCATGGTCAAAATATCATATAATCCAACATCTCAATACAAAGACCATTATTATATCTCTTTACCCAGTAGTACAAGATATGTAAATAGTGAAGATAATAGCTTAGAAATACACATTTTATGAAGAACAGGAATATATCACAATTGAATAATACAAGTTTCTTTCTTACCTTTTAAGGAAGACAAAATAAAGATACTTGATTACTGGGATGCATGGCAAATCAAAGTGAGGAGCCACTCCAGGTATCCCAGCTGGTGTAGTTGGATTTAGTTGTTGGGTGAGGCCACTCTCGCAGGAGGGGGTACCTAATCAACTAAAGGGAGGGACTGTGGGGTGCTAGAAATACATGTAAGTCAAAGATACACAAAAAAATAGGGGGGGGGGGGTATTCTGTGGGGCTCCACATGTCAATTGCCCTTGCTGTTGTTGCTTCGTGCTTGGTATCAGGCAAAAACAAAACAGTCTCAAATTTAAAGCAAACAACACCATATTTTTTATTGTAAGATAATGGATAAAAGAGCCTCCGGCGAAGGAAAACAAAACTTAAAAAAAAAAAATTATGGTAACATTTTCATGTGTCCAAGCCTTGTTCAAAGACCAGGCATCATTTGAAATTCTAAATTAATTTTAGGTTCTAAATCAATGTCAGATCTAAATCAGTGTGAGAACTTGGAATTCTCTTGATCATAATCTCCATTCACAGAGTGAGCCCTTTTTCCCTAATAAATGTCATAATAAAAACAACAATGTTAATAAGAGAAAACCAACATATTTCTCTTTGTGACTTCAAACCTCTGAAAATTTACCACACAATGCTGTTGGCAAGTTTGAAAATTAACACACTGAAGTCTGAAGAAGAAAAAACTGGATATGTGCAAGACAAGACCCAAAATGGATGCATATTGGTAGTAGCAGATTTTGTTACATTTACAAATAAAAACAATTTTTTTCTTCTAGATATTGGATTAATATCATTGGTTTTTCTTTCCAACACGGTTGCAGGGTGACTTTGATGTGGATAGCTTTGTGGCAGAATGCAGGCATCATGTTCAGTTGGAAACCTTGCGAGAGGATCTCCACATCTACTTCAAGACCCTCAAGAATGCCATGGTGGAACTCATCAATAAGGACTATGCTGACTTTGTCAATCTCTCATCAAATCTGGTAAATTGACAGAATGTTATAATGGCATTAGAGATTATGCAATGCTGCAAATTCAATATGTTTGCAGGTTTCAATATCTAGAATTAAAAATAAAAACCTGTATGCTTCCATACAGGTTTTCACCTTAAGATATTATCCTATGTGCTTGATGCAATGCACAGAATTTAATTCCAAAGACTTAGTTTGGATATAATGTGAAAATCTTGATTGATATTGAGTTGTAGGGAAAGTGCGGAAGGTTCAAAGGCTATGTCTAGCAATTATTTATGATGATGATATAGATCAGAAATATATTGGAATACATGTATGTAAAAAATGATAGATTATATATAGGGCCAATGTGATATTCCTTTTTTGTTGTCTTCTTATATATGAGTGGCATTATACATGTAGGTCTGCACCTACATGTCACCTCTCTATCTGTATTACTAATATGTTTGTAAATTTCTACATCATTTAAACAGGTTGGAATGGACAAGGCGATTGGCAATCTCTCAGTTCCTCTTGGTCAACTCAGGGAAGAAGTTATGGTAAGTTGGTTTGTATATAACATTGTTGATATTTGCCTGAAAGTGAATTCTGGATGGAGATACCAAGTAACCTAGCTGGATGTATGATGAACAATGGTTTGTTCTTCCCATGCAAAATCTTCTAATATTTATTAGAAAACATTTTTTTTTTGGTTGAATTTTAAATGTTATACATTCTTGAACATTGAATTTTTTTTAGTTAAAACTGCTGTTCATGATAACAATTTGATGATATTCTCAGTGTAAACTTGTGCATTATAAAATGCCTTGCAATGCATAACTTGTTATTTTTTGTCTTTCATAGTGCATCATATAGTGTAGTAGAAACATTTTCAAGAAAATGAAAATGTATTTATGATTAATTCATATTTTGTTTTGTTATACAGAGTGTTCGATGTGCCATCGATGAAGCCATTCAAGATGTTGAAGAGAAAATGGCTACCAGAAATAGAACTCGTCAGAAAAAGGTAGGGAGAGCTACAACTATAAAAACAAGTGTCAAGTGACCTTCATCGATTCTAATAAGTTTATTCAATACATATTATCACTTTGTTTTGCTCCTAAAGCTTGTATTACTACTGCATATTAAAACAATCTTGCCAACCCTAAAGTCATGGGAAATTAAAAGCTTTGCTATTTATCTCATGAATGCATTATTCAAAGTCAGGAAAATTCATCATTTCCTCAACATCATGCACCAGGATACAATTAAATTCAAGATAGGGTAACAGCCTACATGCAGTGTAAAAAAATACTTTTTTGTTTACAGGAGCTCCTTTATAATTTGCTGTTGTATGAGTTTGATTTTTTTTTACAGTGATATTCAAGTATTTTGTGCTTTTACCAGAGCTCTTTTTCAGCTTTCAAGAGGTACGCGTTCTCGTGTATTTTTTTCACTGATCTAGAAGATATCAATATTTTGCATACTGCAGGATGTAACTTTGTGGAGGCCAGCTTAGATGATGAATATCAATAGAAAAGGGATAAGAGGTACTTGACTGAAAGGGTGGGGTATCAGTTTTTAATAAAGATTTAAGAACACATCTTACTGAATAGAAAACAACCAATCCATATTTTTTCCCCATCGCAGGCATGCTTGCAAAGGTTGATGAACATAGTGAAGTCTGTGGAGAAGATGGAGGGCATTCTAAGGATTACAGAAGACAGTGAACCCCAGGAAGACACTAGCATGTGAGTTCATTCATTGCTTGATGCTTACTTTTAATTGGGATAAAAAGAAAGCAATAATATGCTTGAAGGAAAGGGACCGTTAGACACAGAGCATGAAACCCCTGCAGAGGGATCAAGTAATTAAGAATTAATTCCTATCAAGGGCACTTGCTATCTGACTCAGTTCCTAACCAGGGACCTCCCAGTTTCAAGACTGCTGGGGGGTGTTTCACAAAGACTAAGATCGACTTTAAGTTGGACTTAACTATGGCAGGCTGTTCATGCCACTAGTTCCTCTAACCATTCCTGGCATTGGTTTCTAAAGGGACGTACAAATCGTGGTCACAGATCTACAGAATTTACATTTTTTTTATAGTTTATTATTGAAGGAAAAAATATTATCTAAAGATTATAGTTGAGAGACCAATGGTGAGAGCAACCAGTGGCATGAACGGCCTGCCATAGTAAACTCCAACTTAAAGTCGATCTTAGTCTTTGTGACACATCCCCCTGGTCTTATGACAGAACCATTTCTCCTCTGGTGCAAAAACTGTCATTACGTCAATAACAGCACTGACATAGTCAAGTCAGAGCCTCAGAGGAGCTAGAAAAGGGGAGGGGGGTTGGGCAAGGAGAGTATATAAAGATAGTGGCAAGCGCACAAGTTAGATTGTGGGAAAGAAGAAATATTGTCTTGTAGTTACAAGTAAGGAAAAATAGCTACCACCATATTTAGACTCTGGCAAAAAATCGTATTAACCTTACAATCTCATGTAAATCTTGTGTATTTCTAGTGAACTTACTGGCCAGCAAATAGAGAGAGTGGCGTCAGAATTTAATCAGCTACAGTACTACGTAACCCAGAGCAAAGGACTCCCTCTAGTGGAGAAAATAAGACCTGTGAGTATGAGATTAATGAGCTGCAAATCTGCATGAACAATTTTTAAAGGATGACCATTATGTATCTTTCACTTGTAATATATGTAATTAGTTAATTTCGACAGCAATCATGATTTGTGAATGGTAGGGAGCTATTCTATTACATGTGGATAATAATGTTAAATAATAACAATAATAACAATCAAACATGCATACTGCTTAATGTGCTGGAATACCTTTTTTGTGGTTAGTTTCATGAGTAATGCTCTTCTGTTTGGGATATTTATCAATAAAGTATTTTTCATACACAGTTCACATGACCACAGATAATGCACATACGTGTGTATAGCATTTGAATGTCTCAAGGGGTACTCTTTGCCAATAGTAATCATTCTTTATCATGTGCCTTGACTGGAACTTTCTCAGTAAAACTTATTTTGCAATTTTCTCTAGTAGTACCTGTAGGTTATGTTGCCAGCCTCACTTGGTATGCAAATCAAGGAGACAAAGCTTACAGTGATCATTAACACACAGCTGATTCACTGAAGCAAAATTGTATTCTTATTTCCTCAGAGGATAGCTGCTATTACAGTTACCCTCCAGCACAGCCTAGAGAAGTCTTTTAGAGAGGGCCTTGAGGCTGGAGACACCAACGTCCTATGTCAGTGCTTGAGAACGTATGCCACCATCGATAAGATGAGGGATGCTGAGGCCCTCTTTAGACAGATTGCTGTCAAACCGTACTTGGATGAGGTGAGTGATCATCTTTTGTTTATCTTATGTATCGATCCAATCCATCTTTGAGCTTTGTGTTCCTTTTCCTTCTCGCTACTTTCCTGTTTGTGTTATTGTTGGTTGTTCTTTCTTTATATTTTCCTGCATGATCATCTTCTTCCCATTTAGGGTCACCTCCCTCAAATTTTAGAGACTTGTTAGCTTTAAGATTCGTAGACTGAAAAATCTTTGATTTGATTCTAGCATAGCACATATCAAATAATGAAATAATGTCTCTATGCTCTTCCAAAGGACATTGGATATTATTACCCCGGCTTTTGCATTGCCTACTGTAGCACTCAGCGTATTTAAGGAATGGTTCTAGTGTGGCAAATGTAGATTAATGTCTTGCCAAAGGATGTAACTACTGTATCAGGGATTTGAACCCTGTACATTATAGTTCACAGTCCAGAGACTAGACCACAACACCTATACCACAATATAAAACTTATTAGGGCATGTCAGTGAAAGTTTACACTCTTTGCTTTCTTTTTCTGTCAGATCATCAGTGAGAGTTTCCTGCACAACCATCCTCAGGGTCTGAAAGGCATGTACTCAAGAATCCTAGACTTCATTCCCAAGCACTGTGACCTCATCCGTAAGGTCACATCACCAAGTCAAACGTAAGACCTAATTGTGATCATGCCATGCCTGAGTGGTGAGGGTAGTGATCTTGGGATCCATTCAAGGGAGAGAACCTAGATTTGATATTGAATCAATGTCCCTCTGATAGGACTCAATATTCTCCAACTGATTCCCTGTTAACATGTACTTGCTTCTTCACTCTACCTGGATAATCAGTTGAAAATCAGACCAGGCAACAACTGCTTACTAGTCAACAAATCATCAGTAGAGTGATCAAAAAATTTGTGTGTGCTATGAAGATATCATAAATATATTTTGTTGCTTGATGTGCAAAAAGTGAATGCATTACCCGGTAGTAATCTATTTTGCAAATTATTGTAAACGATTTTTCCATAAGTCAGAAATCATGAATTTAATGTTGGTACACCTCTTAAAATGTTTAGTTCACAATGGCACCACTGTTTGTTGTTTTAGTTTATTGACGTATCATACAATTGTGTACATTGACTATATAACAATATGATCCAAGTCTTTTATTTTTCGTAAACACATCCAGTGCCAGTGGACAGGAGATAGTGAGAGGCTATGACTTTCCAGTCAACGCTGCATGGCCTGAGATTGCCAGCAGTCTAGAGGCCAGGACACCATCCATCTTTGCTCCTGGCAATCCTGATGTATTCCACCAGGTGAGACATAGTCCGTCTGCAAAAGAAACTTTGCAAACATGTATGGGAGATGCGAGTTGGTCTAGCGGTACATCCACTTGGTCAGCTCTGTGTCTGTTTAAACTTTTTTACAAGTGTACCTTGTGGCAGTGAACCTTGGGGCAAAAAGGCCTTGTCACAATGGACCTCATGGCAGATTAACCTTGTTCTAAACGAGTTATCCATTGAAGTCTGCTGTTACTATGATTACTACAAGTGTTTCAACTGTTTCAAACTCATCATTGCTTTCCTATCTTTCTTGCAGAAATTCCTACTGACACAAGACTTTGTGGATGGGTTTGAGCGTCAGTGTGGCTCCCAGGCCAGTGTACGTCGTCTCAGGTCCCATCCTACCTACAGTGCTTTCATGACCAAGTGGAGTCTGCCTGTCTACTTCCAATTAAGGTTTGAATCTTATGCTGCTTTATCCTGGTTATATCACCAGGGCCCTGTTTCATAAAACTTGTTATCAATAACAAGTTACAATAACTGTTATAAGCTACAGAATCCTTGGCATTTGATTGGCTGAGTGCAAATTTGTAATAGAAATTTAGTATTTGTTATTGATAACATGTTTTATGAAACAGGGCCCAGATCGAGTGACTTTCCATAACACGGTGGTCATTAGTTTCCCTTCATGTAATTATTCTTGTGATAGAATGCAATTGTGGAAAATGTCAGCATAGTATGATCATGATTCTTAACTCAATTTAACTTGAAGAAAGAAAGAAAAAAAATGATTGTTGTTTCTTTGTCAGGTTTCAAGAGATAGCTGGACAGTTTGAGACAGCACTGATGTCTCCTTTCAGCATTGCACCAGGTATTCCTTCAGTTTAATTGTATCTTTCTCCAAATATTTGTCTATCTGAAATGAATGAAAACCTGTAATGAGGATCTAGATGCCTTCTTTCTCTGCTCCCTCATTTCAATCCCTCATAATTCTTCCTGGTACTATTAATTTTCCAGAAGCATGCATGTTAATTTGAATAACAAGGATTAAATCACACTATTGGAAAAATGTTACAATCAACCTCTGAGCCAGGACAAAATACCATCATAGATAGATAGATAGAAGGGGGCGGGATCTATAGACCCGGGTCAAGAGAAGCAATGTATATTAAATGTTTTGCTTCAGGACAAAAGTGTCCTGGTATACCTTGAATCATTTAATCCATGACCAGCTGAGTGTTCTAACCTCTTGACTCGGACAATCCATTACTCAAATATATGTATTTGTCTTCTGTTCATCCTGAAATGAAACAGATGGGTCCAAGTATCAGCTGTCTGCCGGCCAGGTCTTGTGGGAGTGTCTACAGAGATGTTGGCATGACAACGTCTTCCTGACCCCGCTGTGTCATCGCTTCTGGAAGCTGACCCTTCAGCTCCTCTCTAGATATGCTGTCTGGGTGGACGAGGTTTATAACACCGAGGTAAAAGGAATTCTTGAAACGGTAGACTGGATGTTAACAGTCAAGTGATAATTCCAATTCTAAATGTAATCTGTAAATTGCTTCCCTGTTTCCATGAAACAACCGATAAGTGAACGCCTTGTCTTAAATGTAATACAAGTGGTTTACACTGAAATAGGTTTTTTTGACAGCTTTTGCTATTTGTAATTTTGACCCTTTTTTTTGCTTTAGATTTAAAGCTAGACTTAACCACCTTCATAGATTTGAGCCGTCGTGAATACATGAATTAATTGGTGATATAAAATACCCGATTGCTAAGAAAGCAAGAAGAATTTGTAGGTGCAACCAAAGGGACGAATAGCTTTATGGCCTATCCAATGGGTTTGGTTCTTGAGGGTAAATGCCTTTACCAAAGGGCACCGGCATATCTACTTGGTTTCAAAACCAGGACTACCTTGTTACGGGATCGGTGCTCTACCACTGAGCTATAATGCCTCCTCAATTGTAATAAATAAATTAAAAAGCTACACAAATTTTGACCATTTTGATTGCTATTTTTGTGTACATTTAGATCACAGAGGAAGGCAGGAAAGCAGCCGAAGAGAAAAGACAGCAGCAGGCAGCAGCCAAAATGGAGCTCAAGGCTGATGGGGAGGGAGGAGAGCGTTCAACACCATCACCCATCCCATCAGGTCCTCCTCCGGTCACCCTGCAACAACTTGTCAAGATGGTAGCTGATATTGATGCCATCGTAGCTGGGGTCAGTATTATGAAAACATTGAGAAAAAAAACAACAAAAACAAACCCCTCCTCCCCCCCCGCCCTCAAACAAAACAACAAATAATAGATTTGTGGAAAGTTTGCTGCATTTATATTTGTGCTTTGCGATGATATAAGCTGCTTCAACTCATTGCTGGCATTTAGTTTTATTTGCAGTGGAGAACAGGTCCATTTCCACTTAGAATGAAAACCTATAGCTAGTGCACAAACAAATTAGGAAGAACCATATCATACATCAGTGAAGTAGACTGCAGCGATATGTACATGAAGTTTAAGGTATCTATGCTAACTAATATAATATTCAGAAAAATTCAATTCGTTTCCCAGTAGCAACCCATAGCAGGAGCACTCCTGTCACAGTGCCTCATTCCCTGTCAGTTTTAATATGAATATGAAAATCGTGCTAACAGTAAAACACACCTTAGTTTATTCCAAACCCTAAAGTATGAATACAAAATGTCTGTCTCACGTCCTATGCAGCTTCCAGAAGTATTTAAGGAACACGTCAAGCCGAAGCTCTTATTAGTCAACTGTACAGAATTCACTGCATTGGAAGGTAATTATTATGAGAAATATTAGAACTAAGATATTTACAATAGTTGTCTGTATATAACATAGCATATTTCAAAGATCTTGCCTGTTAAGATTACATTGTTACCTTCTGCATAGCAACAGTTTTGGGGTGAGATTCCTGTATATCGATCTAGAAGTAGAGCAGTATGGATTTCATATTTGAGCTAATGCTGCTTGCACCACATATTCAAAGCAGACTCCCATCACACAACTGACAAGGCATACTTGCTGCCTGACTGTCATTGGTGTTGTCATTGCCAGTTGCATCTTGGAAACCAGATCTCGGAATATGAAGAAAAGGATCTTGAGGTCTCTCTTGAGGTCATTACCCTCTGTCTTAAGGTTATTAACTACTCTTTGGTTGTCAAGCAAAATAAAAATGCTGAAAGAAAATGATTTTAGTAATTTCCAAGATTTAGTCTTATTTGAACTACTTTTTAAGTACATGTGTTTATATTTTATATTTGTCACTTTCTATTGCCTTTGTAGAAGCTCTGGAGGACAGTGTCACAGCCATTCAGACTTGCTTGGAAGCCACCAGCGTGCATGTGACCCAGGGGGTGGGGTCCCTCTGTGTGGTACATCTGAAAGGAGCCAATGATATCCCTAGACTCTACAGGAGGACCAACAGAGAGGTAAGTGAATAGCGCATGCAATTTAAAAGAGTCAAATTCTGTATTGATTGAAGGTACAAAATAATTCTTTGTATTGTCGGTAAAGCCCTGAAATATTTGAATATACAAAAACACATACCGAAGTACAAGACATACCTGGTATCATACCAGACCTTTACATGTCCGTAAATGAACTATATTGAGACTCCTTTTATAAATTGTTTTTGCAAAGCTGTAAAGGGTGATTCCGTGCGACATGTCCTATATGTCCTCTATGACATATGACATTTTTCTATTTAATTTTTGTAAAGATTTGTTTTGATTTTTGCTTTATCTATTTAGTTCATCTAAAATCTCTTGATATGTCTATTGACCATTAATTCGTCCTGGTATCACTAACAGTATGAAATGGTCATATCAAGATATTATTCATATGAGACACATTGCATGGAATTGCCCTAAACTCCTAAATAACTTAATGACATCTCATGTCAAGAAATATATTGAAGAGGCATTTTCTGATGTCATGTTTCAAAAATACTATAACTTGAGGTTAGTGAAAGACTGAAATACTGTTTTTCCTATACAGTATAACACAAGTAGCTAGGCTATGCCACGCTGAGGAAATAAAACTGTATTTAGATGAAGGTGGACAAGGGTGTTAATATTAATCCTGCCGTTAGTAGACCATCCTTCAATTTTTGACAATCATTCTGTCAACAGGTTCCGAGCAAGCCATCAAGCTATGTCAGCAACACTCTGAAGCCTCTGCAGACATTCGTTGAAGACCACCGAGCCATCCTGTCAGACAGTAGGAGACAGGGATGGACTCTAGCCGTCATTTCAAACATCACAAAAGAGTAAGTATATGGATGCAATTATTTATAATAATCCAGAATAGTAGTTCATTCACAGGACTCACAATAAGGCGGCTATGGTTTGAAGTTACAGCCATGATCCCAATTTGTACCATTTCATAGATAATTATGTGAGCGTCTACCAGGGGGAAATTGAGTTTGGATGGCGTTAATTTTACAGAAAGCCTACCCTCTGTAGTTCAATAAATCATGAAATGAGAGGCTAAAAAAGAATAAGGTTACTATTTTGTATCTTTGTTGTAATATGAGGACATCAAATAGTTACTAATATCAGTTTTTTTTTGCCTTTTTCCAATGCGTTTGTGTAATTTCTTGTTGTTTCAGGAAATACAAAAGTACCGGTATGCCTGACTTATCCTTCACTGAATGTTCTGATATGGTGTTTTTCAGAATATAGTATTTACTTTTAAATCAAAAGGACGGTGGGAGAGATTGATGGGGGTACACTCCATGTTCCCACAGTTTTATTAATTTACTTCATTATTCAAAAGACGTACATTATACTTGAATATCAATAATAATGATAGTAATAATTAAACGTTTTTCAATTTCAATTTCATTTCTTTCCACAGATTCATAAAAAGACAATATTAGTTACAATCAAATATAAAAGCATTAAAACAAAAATTGAACCTGCAGAGGGGGTGATAAAAAACCACAGAGGTTTGTCGGGGATCATCCCCTGCTTAAAATTAAAATATTCAAATACATAATTTTTTAAACTAAACAATAAACACAGACAAAAAATATCTATATATGACAAGCAAATCTATGTGTGTGGTGAGTAGTATAGCGCATAACACATACCGGTATGCCTAATTGAATGCAGAAAGACTGGAAATGGTGTGCTGGGTTTATAATTGTGAGATTTTACAAAGTGCTAAATAAATATGTTTTAAATTTAATTGTTTGTTTGGTCCATCTAGGTATCTAGCCATTAGCACCGAACTTCTGACCTCGGTCAAAAAGATGGAGGACAGTCTGAAGAGGCTCAAGGCTCTCAAGAAGACCGGTGCTGCAGCAGGGTCCACTTCCCACCAAGGCATGTCGGACGATGATAAGATCAGGCTACAACTAGCTCTGGATGTCAGGTTCTATGCTCAACAGGTATTAAAAGCAGTCATCTGATGGCCGTTTAAGCCTTGTTTACATATGATAATAATGATAATGATAATGTACCATACTTAAATAGCGCATATCACACATACCCTGCTGTAGCAAATTAAAATGACAAAAGCACTTTGTGCTTCACATTTCTTGTATCTTGTAACACTCAAATAATTTAGGACACATAGGGACCTTTGTTGTACATGCGACAAGGTGCCTTTTATTTCAAATATACAGTATTGCTGATTAACAACAAAAAAAATCAAATAAATTATTGCGATTTCACTGGTTAAAACCTCTGCTGAATGGATGGCTTTTGAATATCAAACACATGAATTAAAGGCTTGTAATCATTTCAAATTTGCATATTTAAAACTATTTGCAGGAAAATTTAATCACAAATATGTTCAGGAGGCACTTGTTGGAAAGTCATATGGTTGCAATACTTTTTACTTTCCACTTCTCTTTTAGACTTTCCACTTCCGTACAATGATTGATTGATAAAACTGAATTTCACAATTTACATCATGTAAATTTAGACAGCGATTTACTAACAAGAAATAACCTTATGAGAACTGGTTTCCATTTTTGTCTTTGTCTTGTTACAGATTGATGCTTTTGGCTTGGTCAGCACAGAGATCTCAGTTTTCCAGGAACTCAGTACTTTGGTTGAAGCCACAGTTAATCAGTCAGCATCAAGTTGAACTGTCGCATTCTAATATTTATTCAAATCTTTGTTATGTATTCAAGGCATGGTCTTTAATCTTTGCCATTTTGCCCTTGAAAATTTGAAGGCAATATAGATGAAAGGCTTTACGATTTAATTTTGTGAGATTCTTGTGGGATCTAGGTTTCTTACGATGCACAGACAAGAGTTATGGGTATTGGCAGAGTGCATGTACAGAAATAAATTTGCATCTTTCATTCATGGATACATTTATTATCTTGTTATAGGATTGGGATATCACAAATGTCACATGAACAATGCAACAAATAATCATACTTATCTATCATATTATGGCACAAGAAAATTATCATATTATGAAACCTTTCCTAAAATTTCTTGAAATGGATTTTTCCTATTGTTTTCTTTCACATTCTTTGAATACTGAACTGATTGTTTGGATATTTGATTTGTTACTGTGTATTTGTACCTGTATTTTTCTTATGAAATGAATGTATTTCTAGTTTCCTAAAAGCAAGAGAAATGCATAGAGATAGATGCAGGTAGACAAAGAATGACAAGTAACAAATAAATCCCTTAAAATATTGTGAATTCAAGTTCTAGTCATGTCCACACTGTGTAGATGACTACGTCCAACATTAACATGTTTGACACTAAGCCAAAGGCAACTCTGTATGAAAAACACCCAAATCCTGTGTTGAATCAGAATCAAAATCAAAATCAAAATACTAGTACCCTAGTACATTTCAACAATGTCAAATTCATGTTTTTTATTTTTTATTTATTGCAAATATATATATATATGTAGCTTAAACGGCTATTAACAGAAGTAGTGCCACTCTCAATCTTGTATTTTGCATTTTTATTTGCTACTGCACTGTTAACCCAAATCAAATCCGAACCAAAGGTTCCTCCATTTCATGGAAAATAAATGCATGTGATGTATTTTCTTGCTTATCAAACGGAAAATGAAGTGAAAATCTGAATCCGTTTGTTCTCTGTCTTATTTTATGTTGATAAATGCTTCTTGAATCAGTCATATCGATATTGAGACATGTAGAAGTATATAAGTTTATTCTCTTTACAGTGTATATTTGCTATGTGTAAAATGCCAAACATTTAAATGGCCATATCCGAAACATTTTCCAAAGCCATATCAAGGCAATACTTTTATACTCGTAGCTGTATAGTTATTATTGCGATTTTATTACTTTACATAATGCTGAATTAGTGTATTTGTATCAGCGATTTCCAGATAGGTAGTGCAATTTTCTTTTCTTTTTTTCTTTTGGCTTTGGAAGATATTCAAAGTTGTTTTTATTTGTTCCTGTAAAGAAACATTCTTATGACAGTGTAATTCAAACAGCATTCATACTTTGTACTTTAGATAATGTTATCAATCAAAAAACAATGAAGAAATCATACAATTATCACTGAATTCAAATATGTTTGTAAAGATTCTATTTCCATAATGCTTTGACTTGAATTCACAGATAATAAAAATAATGACAATAAATGTATATGTACATGAAATAAATAGAATACATCTTGTAAAAATACTATATTATTTGACAATAAATACACTTGTATCAAGTCTATCATAACTTGTTGTACATGTTGATTTATTTTATGTACAGCTTATGAGCAATTATCGTCTATTACAATCACAAGGGCATTAACTCTGTGTGTAAGTAATGTATAATAGTTAACGCCCTTAAGGCTCCAAAGGACTAGCCGTTTCTATACTGGCTCGCGGGATAGTTGAATCCCCTGCTATCACCCCGAGGCGCGCCTATCCCGCGAGCCAGTATAGAAACAGCTAGTCCTCGAGTATTAAAGCAGTCGATATGACTTTTATATGCCGAATTAAAACAAAAATCTACCAAGAATTCTTACCTTAGCCTTTTAGTGAGTAAAAATTTGTTAAAACATCACAGAAAATCTGAAACGCTGTCTGTTAATCTTCGCTTAATCTTCGAGTGAAAGTTTCAATCATTTGGGAATCGCAGACAAAGAGCACTGTATATGGCGTCCGTGCTCGCACGTAGACAATTTTAACACGCAAACCAATGGGGATCGCAGTAAACCAATGGGGATCGCAGTAAACCAATGGGAATCGCAGGATAATGAGGCAGAGGGTAGAAACTTTTAACTAGGCCCTGTGGGCTATTGCTATGCCCTGTGAGTGGGGCATGGCTTGAAATCACGACTCCAATTTCGACCAATCAGATGGCTAGATTTCTAAAGTGAGGTATATAATGTTAAATATGCTGGGTTGCTGGCTCTACTTCAGGTGAACATCAAATATATTGCCCTTTTAAAATAAAGAACCATATTGGCCGCGTCTACAACTGGGACTGGGAGCAGTATGGTTTTGTTGTGACATCGCTTGTGAGCAATAAATTCTGGGGGGTGTTTCACAAAGACTAAGATCGACTTTAAGTTGGACTTAAGTATAACAGGCCGTTCGTGCCATTGTTTGCTCTCACCATTATGATCTTTAGATAATATTTTTTCCTTCAATAATAAATTATCAAAAAATGTAAGTTTTGTAGATTTTTTACCATGATTTGAACGTCCCGTGAGAGACCAATGCCAGTAAATGATGAGAGAAAACAATGGCACGAACGGCCTGCTATACTTAAGTCCAACTTAAAGTCGATCTTAGTCTTTGTGAAACACCCCCCTGATATCCCCCCTCAAGGCCACCCAATATATAATTATTTTGGCACAAACAAAGCAATTTAATGCTATACTTACAACTAATGAAACAGTATGCTACAAAATGGATTTCGTTCTGTGAGTTGCAGAGCAACACATTGCTTTTCTTTACAAAAAGACAAGATTATACAACAACCAAGATCATCTTTTGGACTTTGTCAACTCTTGGTCCAAATTACTTGAAATACAATGTTGAGCATTGTAGTAGGTGGTTTGGGAGGATCAAATCAGTTTTGCAGATGGACAGTAATGTTTACTACCCTTAAAACTCAAAATAATTTGATTTAACCATAACCCAAAAAACATACAAAATATAATCCAACGTACAGAATGGAATATGGAAAGGACCCAAAGAAAAGCAAATGCTTGTGAGGAATGGCCCTGAAACAGAAAGAAAAAAACAACAAAAACAAAGGCTGGTCACATATGACCTATCAACATTTTTTTAATTCATGAAATAAGTATCCTGAAGTTCAAGTTGCAAAAAGTTTTGAATATGCTACCAAATTGTATATATACAAAAGTTGGCTCTGAAGGCTCGTAAGCATAAATTGGTGACCTGGGACCTGCACCACTGACATCCTAAACCTTTTCCACATGAACGACTTTTATAGCTATAGTTATTGTCGTTGGTATTACATGTATGAAACTTCACGCTTCCTTGCAAGACTTCATGCAATATACACAATATCTCATGGTCCAATCTCTTGTTTTCAAAGATTAGCTAATCAAACAAGGTGAGGATTAACTGTGTAGCTGATAAGTTGTTAATTAAGTGTTGACATTCCTCTTATCTTATCATAAATAGGTAATGGCAGTGTAAACAAACGGATGTTCCTAATTAATATTTTCACATTCATCAGTATCGAAAAGGAAACAAAATTCTGTAATAAAAATAGAATGTGGACATGTGTATTAGAAGGGTCCCGAGTCCTGATATTTCTTTTCATAATAAAAGACCACAAAATAATATCACATTTACATCTACATATATAGAATAGTTATGGCTACAGAGAAAACAACATAACTTTAACAAGGACTGAATAAAATACCATAACAGGCACTCATTCAAAATATTTTCAAAAATATAACCCAAGAGATTTTCACTTTGTGAAGATCATTTTAATTTCATTAAAAAATAGATCATTGATTGACAACTTGGATTTTAAGGAGGTCAACAAGACATGAAACAGATGCAAAGTTTACATAATTTCATATTGAATTCAATAAACCTCAATAAACCTCAATTCCTCATAAGACCTGTTTTAAGTGATTTATACAATTCACGTCTACCGGTAGAGGTGAAAGGGTCAAGATCACTCTCAAATGAATTTCCAAGACATTTCAGGGTTAAAAACTGATTATTTTTCTCTCTCCTTTTTTTTTTACATCATAGGAGCAATTATTTCTAACTGGTGTTAACCACACTTAAACAAATATAGTTTAAACAAAATCAAGTTCTGTGTTTCAAACAGTTTGATTTTGATATCTATTTATTGCATTTGTTAACTCTGAATAATTTGCCAGGAGTACTGATCAATCAAATTCAGAACTTTGGATTAAATTCCGTAAAATCTCTCAACTAGAACATGACATAAATTTATAGCATCCAGTGAATATGGCTACCACGAAGGAGGAAAACGTGCAAGGAGTGGGTTGGTTCAAACTCCCCGGTGATCCAACTCAAATAGCACAATCTTGGACAAGATGGTTGAGGTCATTTAAACTCTATGTTAAGGGTATAGTGGTTGCGAACCCGAAACAGAGGAGAGCACTGTTGCTTCACCATACTGGCCCAGTAGTCCAGGACATTTTCTTTGCCATCCCAGAAGAGGAGGGTGAAGAGGGGTTGAATCAAGTCAATTATGGAAAGGCAAAATCCAAGCTGAACAAGTACTTTCAAACAGAACTGAATGTCCTGTACGAGAGATACCTCTTTAAATGTCTGCATCAAGAGGATGGAGAGACTGGAACAATTTGTTACACGCCTGCAACACAGGGCAGCAACCTGTGCATTTCAAAATGCAGACAAAAACATTCAGGACCAAGTAATCAAAAAGTGTATTAAAGTCACCCCAAATTCTATCTAAATTGCTAGAGAAGGGTGCAGAACTGACACTAACCAGCTATTATGATTGGGGTAACAATTGTGCCAAATGAGAGCCAGATGCGGCAGATGAACCATTAAAAGGCAACAATCTTGGTCACGGAGGGGCAGCTGTTAACGCAGTAACAGGCGGTAGATGCAACAGACCTTGTGAGTGCGGCAACAGCGAGACCAAGGAAATGCAAATTGATTCCCCTGCGGCAGAGAAGGACATTTGGCGAAAGATCGAAATTGTCCAGCAAGGGGGATATCCTGCGACAAGTGTCAGAAAGAAGGGCACTTTGCGAAATGCTGCAAGTAAAAGACTGTGGACAGTAGCAGGCATACAAGAAAACCAGGTTGACAAGGTCAAGGAGTGAATAATGTACATGAGGACAATAATGATGAGTATGGTTTGTTTACTGTCAATGTGACAGGTAGTCAGGTATCATAAAATGTGAATACAAAACCATTTTTATCACTGTAGATCAATTTGATGTAAATGTAATTGTATACATTGTAGCATCTATACACATTATTGATAAGTCATTATAGGAGTCACTGACACAGAAGAAGATTAGATGGAAATCAGAGAAGACAGATAAGAAATAGTATGCATACGGTTCAAAACAACCACTAGAGTTGCTTAGAATTTTCTGCCACAGTATCTGTGTTAAGAAGACAGCCGGTAGAGACACAGCTACCGAGCTAGGCTTGTAGATGGTATACCCCGAGTGTTTCAAGGGTATAGGTAAACTGACCCACTACCAACTAGAACTACATGTTGATGAGACTCTGACCCCCATAGCCCTGCGGATGTACAGAGTACCCTATAGTATGTGACAAAAAAGTAAGCAATAAGCTAGATGAGCTTGAGAGGCTAGACATTATTGATAGGGTAGAAGAGCCTACACCATGGGTTAGCCCAGTCATAGTGGTTCCTAAACCTAATGGAGATATTTGTTTATGTGTGGACATGTGACAAGCAAACAAGACTATAGTTGGGGAAAGCCACCCTATCCCAACAGTAGATGAAATAATGTATGACATGAATGGTAGTGAGGTGTTCAGTAAACTGGAGATGATATATAACCAAGGACATATTGTGCATGAATCTGGATATCGACGGACGCGCCTTCACCGTACCTAAGTCCAGTGGAGACTCTCCTAGCAGCTAGCGTTGGACGCCGACTCGACTCCATCAAGCACACATACAGCAGCTTTATCTACGTACGTGTACATCAGGAGCTCCTGCCACACAGTCTTTGTGTGCCTTACTTTCATCTCGTATAACTATATTCTTCCAAGCCTGGACATCCAGATTTCATGGTAGGATTTACCCAGTATGTTAATTAATAGTAGTAATAATTGTCATTTGTAGTATTTAGTTTCAGCCGACACTTTCGCGATGGCATCCAACATTCGGTACAAGTGGAAATGGCTGTCAAAGCCATCCACAAAGGCCGAAGATGGAGGCACCGGCACCGGCACCATGTCCTCGCGGACCAGCCGTTGAGCCGTCTCCCGCAGTTCACCCACGGGGTAAACAAAAGGCAAACTACTTTTGCGAAGAGACGGGGGCGTTGCCAGGGGAAGAGCAGGAGATCGGAGCACAGGAATCTGTGGTCCAACAGAGGGAGCTGGAGCAAAGAGAGGAAGAGTAGTCTGAGGGACACGTCCAACGTCAAGGTCAAGGAGCCCGGCCTCAATAGAGTAAATTCACACACCTAAATATTGTTCTCTGACATGGTCACTCTTCTGACTTAGATGTGATGCTTGAAAGCGTGGATGAAGCATGCTACAGAGAGAGAAAAGGCACTTTTGCACTTCCCCATACAATCATTTTTTTCCGTTCAGTTATTATGTGTTAACATTATTTCAGTTTGTTCACGTAGAAGCCATTCAACATTACAAGCCCACAACACGATGGAGATTCTGTTACATTATACAAGCCCCAAATAGATTCATTCGAATGTTTAGCTGGTATAGACTAAGACTTAGAAAATATCTTCTCGGTCTCTGCTTTGGATAGTCATAGCCTAAGTGTACGATATCCTGGCATATATATATATTGCTGAAGCAGTTTAAAAAGAGTCACATGATGCTATCTCATGGCTCCTCCAATCCCGTATATCATTCCTTTCTCAATCTCCTCCGCTGTGAGCGTCCCATGGATGCGTTCACACTTGGGATTAAACACAGAGTAAGCGCTCTTTTCTCCAGGCGTCTTCTCGCCCTCCCCTCTCAGGTTGACATAGATGATGTAGAAGAGGGAGAGGATGATGTAAACTGCCCCAAATCCGATGCATACGAACAGACCGAAGAGGGCCAGCCAAATGACAACTTTCAGGGCGAGTTGGTACGGGTTGAAGGTGGAGG
Organism: Mesocentrotus franciscanus; assembly: GCA_037976565.1. NCBI lineage: Eukaryota > Metazoa > Echinodermata > Echinoidea > Camarodonta > Strongylocentrotidae > Mesocentrotus > Mesocentrotus franciscanus. The sequence goes on along the minus strand of CP137669.1, from coordinate 31,530,753 downwards.
TGGAGTAGGGTTTACTTGAGAAGCTCTGAGGAGTGATGTTTGTCCTCGCATCTGTGGAATTCTCATCATCCTATAGAGATGAATGATAAAAGAAGAAAGCAGTATAACTGATGAAAAATGTTTGAGTATCATCATAACATCTAAAGGATTTTTCTCTTTTTCATAATACAGACTATTTTTTTCCCATAGGAAAAATTAAAGAAATATGAAAGATTAATAGACAGAACAAAGTGCAAGTAGTCAGAAGTTATAGTTAATTATAAGCCATAGCCAACAGCAATAGACTTTTAGAGATATATAAAGATCGATAAACGTAGGAATATGGGGAATAAAGATATATTTGAGGAGATGCTACAATAGAGAAGAGAGAGAAGGTAGAGATAAAAATGAGAAGGATGCAAGTGCATCTTAAAATAAGAAGAGGGGATATTGTTTAAACCTCAATGTAAATCATGAAACACAATCAATGAAGTCTAAAAAGTATAGCCTATATAGATAGGGGTCTAACTAAGTGAGGGCAGCGCCATCGCAGAGAGGTAGATTACAATCTGAATTTCTTTATTTTAAGAAATAACTTAATGAAAACCGTACCTCTTGCACTGTAGCAACGCCATCATCTCTTTCCCCTTCACTCTTCATCATGTTTTCATCCTCCACCCGTTGAGAGGCATCCTTTTTGCGATTGCGGAAGAACGGACCTCCAAACAATCCTCCAGAATTGGAATTGGAACTCCTTTCCTTTGCCTTTCTGGCTCGATAAGCAGCCAATTGTTCCTCCATATCGTCATGTATCTTTACTTCAAGGGTTTTCGGACATGGGTCTTATTTGAAAGGTCAACAACAACCACTGTTAGTGATAACATTATGCAACGTTGCGAGTCTGCTTCTATTTCTAATCTATGTGGGCTGCAGATGCAGCGCAGAGCTAGAGTGAACTTCGTCCTTCGGTAAACATCATACTGGACTATATACGGTAGCATACGAAGGTGCTAGGCTGGTAAGGGCTGGCGGACTCATGAATAAACATCATTATATGACGTCACAAACGTCATCGCACTGACTGGTCCGCGCCACGCCTACTCCAGATCCTAGCTTAAGGGGGGTGCTAGGCTGAATGGAGAGGGTGCTAGGCTGAATGGAGAGGGTGCTAGGCTGGATGTAGTATAGTGCAAGTTTAAATGAAATCATATGCTAGAAGATAGATGGAGTTAATATTTCTAAGGCTCAATGAAAGGGGTGCTAGGCTGGATGGAGGGGGTGCTAGGCTGGATGTAGTACAGTGCAAGTTTAAATGAAATCATATGCTAGGAGACCGATAAATGCATGGAGTTAATATTTAATGTACATTTCTAAGGCTCAATGTAAGGGTGCTAGGCTGGATGGAGGGGGTGCTAGGCTGGATGTAGTTATATAGTGCAAGTTTAAATGAAATTAGATCCATAAATGGAGTTAATTAATGTACATTTCTAAGGCTCGATTGAGGGGTGCTAGGCTGGATGTAGGGGGTGCTAGGCTGGATGTACTTATAGTTATAATAGTGCAAGTTTAAATTAAATCATGCTAGCTATAATGGAGATATAGATGGAGTTAATGTACATTTCTTATTAAGGCTAATTAAATGCATATGCAGGTGCCGGTGCACATGCTAGGCTGCAGGGGCGGCGATCCCGGGGGACACGTCCCCCTCAATTGTTTTAGGGGGGATCGTCCCCCTGAAAATTCGAAAAAGTGCACACAAAAAAAGTATAGCAAATAATGACTGAAGACTAATTGCAAGCCACTTTTAGGCTCTGGAGGGCCCAAGAGTGCAGCGTTTAGACAAATTAAAATGTAAAATCTTCTCGCTCGGGAGCTACGCTCCCTCGCATAATATCCTTCAAAATATACAAGTAAATATTGTAGAAAAGTGAAGTGTGAAAAAAGTACTGTGCTTGTGTTTTATATTATAGTTTTGCTAAGGAATGTAATGTTTTGATATAACAAAACTTCAAAAACCTGTGAGGGGGTAGTCACTTTTGTCACCTTCACCCCTCTCGTTCACTATGCTCCCTCGCACTGGCGTACGTACTGATGGGGAAGGGGGCTTGGTTTATTTCTAATTGGATACCAGGGATTCACAGATGTTGCTGAAATGGCATGATTTTCCCTGAGCTTCCGGGGGCTCTGCCCCCTGGACCCCACCAAGGGCCCTAAGGCGGGCCCCTGGTTGCTCATCTGATTGTTGTTAAATGCCTAAAACCCTGAGCTTCCGGGGGCTCTGCCCCCTGGACCCCACCAAGGGCCCTAAGGCAGGCTCCTGGATGCGATTATCTGACCATTATTCAATGCCTAAAACCCCTGAGCTTCCGGGGGCTTTGCACCCTGGACCCCACAAGGGCCCTAAGGCGGCCCCTGGATCTGCTCATCTGATCGTAATTTAATGCTTAAACCCCTGATCGAGCTTCTGGGGACCCCACTCCAATTAGTGACCTGCATGCCAGTGTCACAAATAAGGTATAAAAATATGCTCATCTGACCGTAGTTAAATGCCTAAAACCCCCTGAGCTTTATGGGGCTCCGCCCCTTGACCCCCGCCGGGGCTTTGCCCCTGGACCCCACGCCAATTTACGATCCACTTGCCTCGCTCACTTTGCTCTACTTGATCGTAAATACTTTAGCCCCCCCCCCCACTTTGTGGTGGTGGTGATGCAGATTTTTTTCCCCAAAAAAAACGTTTTTGCTCATTACGCCACTGCTCCCTCGTCCCTCGCATTTCGTCTCCCCGGTCATGAAAAGAAATCGCCGCCCCTGCTAGGCTGGATGGAGGGTGCTAGGCGCTGAACAGGAGGCCGGTGATCGAGATCGATCGATCGATGCTCGATTGCCTCCGACCGATTTCTTTTTGCCACTCAATCAAATCATACAAAATAACCAATAAATTTCCTATCAAGTTCATTATACACCAGGGAGAAGATAAATTTGAATAAGAATACAATTAATTAATGAATCAAAGTACAGATGTATATACAATTAACTCAATCTATCTCCGAGCATATGATTTCATTTTAAACTTGCACTAACTACATCCAGCCTAGCACCCTCTATCCAGCCTAGCACCCCCTCCACTGAGCCTTACAAATATCAACTCCATCTATCTCCTAGCATATGATTTCATTTAAACGTGCACTAACTTCATCCAGCCTAGCACCCCCTCCATCCAGCCTAGCACCCCTCCATTGAGCCTTAGAAATGTACATTAATTATCTCCATCTATCTCCGATCATATGATTTCATTTAAACGTGCACTAGCTAGCTACATCCAGCCTAGCATCCCCTCCATCCAGCCTAGCACCCCCTCCATTGAGCCTTAGAAATATCAACTCCATCTATCTCTGATTTCATTTAAACTTGCACCCCCTCTATCCAGCCTAGCACCCCCTCCATTGAGCCTTAGAAATGTACATTAATTAACTCCATCTATCTCCGATCATATGATTTCATTTAAACGTGCACTAGCTATAGCTACATCCAGCCTAGCATCCCCTCCATCCAGCCTAGCACCCCCTCCATTGAGCCTTAGAAATATCAACTCCATCTATCTCTGATTTCATTTAAACTTGCACTAACTACATCCAGCCTAGCACCCCCTCCATTGAGCCTTAGAAATATCAACTCCATCTATCTCCTAGCATATGATTTCATTTAAACGTGCACTAACTTCATCCAGCCTAGCGCCCCCTCCATCCAGCCTAGCACCCATTGAGCCTTAGAAATATCAACTCCATCTATCTCTGATTTCATTTAAACTTGCACTAACTACATCCAGCCTAGCACCCCCTCCATCCAGCCTAGCACCGCCTCCATTGAGCCTTAGTAATATTAACTCCATCTATCTCGTAGCATATGATTTCATTTAAACTTGCACTAACTAAACATCCAGCCTAGCACCCCCTCCATCCAGCCTAGCACCCCCTCCATTGAGCCTTAGAAATGTACATTAATTAACTCCATCTATATCTCCTAGCATATGATATAATTTAAACTTGCACTTATAACTACATCCAGCCTAGCACCCCCTCCATCCAGCCTAGCACCCTCCATCCAGCCTTAGAAATGTACATTAATTAACTCGATCTATATCTCCGAGCATGATTTCATTTAAACTTGTACTAACTACATCATCCAGCCTAGTACCCCCTCCATCCAGCCTAGCACCCCCTCCATTGAGCCTTAGAAATGTACATTAATTAACTCCATCTATATCCGAGCTTGCACTAACTACATCCAGCCTAGCATCCCCTCCATCCAGCCTAGCACACCCCCTCCATTAATTGAAGCCTTAGAAATATACATTAATTAACTCCATCTATCTCCGAGCATGATTTCATTTAAACTTGTACTAACTACATCCAGCCTAGCACCCCTCCATCCAGCCTAGCACCCCCTCCATTGAGCCTTAGAAATGTACATCAATTATCTCTTAGCATGCACATGTACTTTTTGCTTCTAAGTGTATTTTCTAATTTGTATTACTTTTTCTTGTAATTCTATCCTTTCTATTTAAAGCGCATAGGGACATGCTATCTTGTAATGTGTTATGAGCTATAAAAGAACTGAGTATTATTATTATTATTATTATTATTACATTTAAACTTGCACTAACTACATCCAGCCTAGCACCCTCTCCATTCAGCCTAGCACCCCCTCAAGCTAGGATCTGGAGTAGGCGTGGCGCGGACGAGTAAGTGCGATGACGTTCGTGACGTCATATAGTCATGTTTATTCATGAGGCCGCCAGCCCTTACCAGCCTAGCACCTTCGTACGCTACCACTATATACGCGGAACGTGTGTATGATGTTGGTCGAGTTCATGGTATTATCGTAATTTTAAATTTTTTGAATGTACTTATTTTATTTAAAAGAATTATTTTCAAAGAAAATAAATATATATAAAGGTTATTACAATTTTAAAAGTATTATTGTATACGAAAAAATGTATGAACTATAAAGATAACTTTTAGATAAACTAATGTAATAAGAAAAAGACTAACATGTCAGCGCCCATAGGTTTACCAGCCGGACTCTGCTAAGACTTTGGTTACAGCACTCGCCTTGACTAGTTATGTCTGGATTTATTGCTATTCATCTGGGTAAGAATGATATGTTGTATACTAATCATATTTTATTATGTGTAGAAATCATGCGTTTTATTATGAACAAATATTCCCAGTTGGTAGAGTGAAATAATGGACCCGGCCCCGGCTGTAACAAAGCATTGTCCGAGGCCGGTACCCGTCAGACCACCGTGCTGTGCGGGTGGATCGGGGTCTGGTCGACGGTCGGACCGGTACCGGGCCGGTATGCCTATGGTATATGTGATGAACATGAAGATAGAGCCATAGAGGAACCATAATATAATGAGTAAATTAGTGAATACATTGTTTTGTAAATGAAATTGATGAATAATTGGGTGAATGAAAGGATGAATGAATGAAAGAACGGTCAATACTATTACTAGTAACTAGGCTAGGGTCTACCGTCTAGACTCTAGGGTCAATGAGAATGAGAACATATGAATATGATGAAGTTATGAACAATGTTGTATGAATACTTAAATAGGGTGTCTGATCGCGCACTCGGTTTTGTGTGCTAAAATCCTTCCAATAGAGATTGCATGCAGTCTACGTGCATTGCACGCTCATGCATATTGCATAATTGGTCAATGTTTTTATTACCAAATTGAGATTCAAACCTTTATTGCTCGTGATCCTGAAGGTGATACTCAATAAACGAGGTGTCATATAAAAGAGCATTTTTTTCTCCATATTCCCCAAAGGGGCTCATATCGGAACTCTAAAAATATCTTGATCAAAACAGCGATTTAAACATTGTTTCCATCGTAGCTCAGAGATTTATGACTTTCCTGAAGTGAGCCCCCGATGCTTATGTACATGTAGGGCTAGACGTAAGGATAATATCCATGCGCTTATTTTTTGCTAGCCCCAAGGGATCACAAGCGATAACAGTTTGAAAATACCCTTCCCCCGTTTTTTTGATCAGCTAAATAGGGAGGCGTGAGCTCCGCTTAGCCCACACCCATGGTGACAAAGCGTAAAATCTGCACATGCATTCGGACCGCATATGTGTGTTTGTGAATAGGCGAACGGACCCGCACATGGAAGACAGCGAAGGTGGAGCTTGCAATCTGCTCAAGTTGCGCACACTTGCATATCGCGCGATGCAGCTGTTTAGCTATAGCTATAATTAGCAAAACAAAATAGCTCTGCGTGTACGTCTTTTTCGTCTATTCTGACAAAAATTGGATGAATATTTCCTAGATTTTGGGGGGCTGTATCTTTTGATAGAAACATCAGTGACAGGCCCGTACAAACTAGGAGTTCGCGAGGTTCGCGACCCCCTAAAAAAAAAAAAAAAAAAAAAAAAGAATTTTCTCACAAATTGGGCAAAAAATTAGTGCTCTTACCCCCCAACCCGCACCCCTGCTTATTCAGCAGCTGACGCCTAAGTATTTTCTCAAAAATTGGGAAAAAAAAAATAGTGCTCACTACCCCCCTTCGCCGCTGAATATTTTCTCAAGACAAAAATTGGCAACTCCAAGAACCCCTCCTTATAAAAAGCTTGTATGGGCTTGAGTGAGTTTGAAATTTGAAATGTATTATTCTAAGTAAATTATTTTTTCAATAATCCAACCATAATGGTGAAAAACAAACCAAAAGGGAAAATTTAAAAATAGTTCAGCCACCCTAGTATGCATAGGATATGTATGACTATGAATAGATGTACCGTATGCATGCATGAATGAGTGAATGAACAACGTGAGTGCAAAAAATCAGGGAATGAGAGTGTAAGAATTGAATGAATGATTGAATAAATCAATAAATGAGTCAACAATTCATAACTAAATAATGCATTGGAATTCATCTGATAAATGAAACGAAGTAACGAACCAATGAAGTATTACCAAGTAGATGTTAAGATAAATTATGAGGCAAGGGAGGGTGAATGGTGGTGAGGGGGGGTGCTAGTGAGGCTTGTAGCCCCATTAGTAACAATATTTGGGTAACTTGCCTCAGAAAGTCAGAAGAATCTTTTTAAATATGTAAACCTCATCTAGTACGTTTTTATTGATGAAGTGAATTGTAATTTGTACATTTTGTAGTGAATACAGAGTGCACATTTTTTCACCACCAATAAATGTCATATTACATTGTCAGGCATTTATTGCTTACTCACTGCCCTGCCAACATTTTTAAAACCCTGAAAGTTGATAATCAAGTAAGAGACAGTTATTCCAATTGGCAAAATTGTTCATTTGTGATATACATGTATACGCAACTGATTTGTTAGACTTAGAGTCGTTTACAATTTACATCAAAAATATTGTTATTTTTTTGGTGGTATTTATTAAATGTTTGTATTTGATTATTATTTTTTTCATACACTTCAGATTCCATATGAATCACCAAAATTCCAATGAGGGTTTTAGAATTGTAAACTTTAGGGTCTAGACTCATGCAAAATTATTATTCATAAAATGTGATATGAGGTTGGTCATCATTTGCTAATTATTTACTTTTTGTTATGTACATGTTTAATGTCACTACCAATGAGATCTCCTCCTCCTCCTCCTCCTCCTCCTTCTCCTTCTTCTTCTTCTCTAGCTATATGATGATGCAAATCATTTTAATAATTTCAATTTTGTTGTTTCAGGTGCAGGGTACCATTCTCCTGACAGAAAGGCTGAATACAATGAGGCTGTCAATAAAGCATGCCAACAGGTAATTTCCATATTGAGAACTTTCACATACAAAAACAATATTGATTAAGGAAGCATTTTGCAGTCAAATGAAGATGGAATTTCTTCATCACAATTTTTTAGTGTTGTGTGGCAACATTATATTTTCAACAGAGCTACACATTATGATATTGGTACAGACTTATGTTTGTTTGCTGGAATCAATATTGGTAGGATAGATAAACGGTGCATTTCAGCATAAGAAACAAAATGAATGAATCAGCTGGTAAAGATATTGATTTGACAGACGTAAAACTATTTAACATAAATATATCAAAATGTATAAGAATTATCTGTCATATGCATTGAAAATTTTGGCTCCATATTGCTAGAAATCTGATACAATTATATATAATTTTCTGTATTTTATCCTCAAATCAAACAGGCAATATCTGTCCTGAAGAATGGTGCAAATGCTGTGGATGCAGTTGCTATAGCAGTATCAACACTTGAGGTTTGTATTAATTGAACATCAATTTTAATTTAGAAGTCTGTAAGTCTTGTTTTACTGGGGTATTAATATATTTATTCGACTTTGTAAATATTTTATTGTGACATAGCCCAGAAAGATTCCTCCCACTCTTGATCGCTACGTTCAATAACATTCTTGTTTAATTTGCATCCTATCTATACAGGATAGTCCATGTACAAATGCTGGCCTTGGATCAAACTTGACCCTAGAGGGCAGTGTTGAGTGTGATGCGGGTATCATGGATGGAGACTCTCTGCATTTTGGTGCTGTTGGGGCTGTAGGAGGTATTTCATCTTTTCCCTCATCTGATTATCGATTTACTCATTTTAATTCATTCATAGATGCATTCATTCTTTTCATGATCTTGCACTTTTTCCATTAGTTATTTCAACAGCCTTGTTTATTCAGCCTTTTTCTACAGTGAATTTATTTTATAGACCCATAACGTTATGTAAAACTGTAAGAACAAAATCTTATCAAGTCAAGAATTAAAACTTAACATTACCTAGTCCATTTTACTCACTAGGAGCATTAAGTTTTAATAATCTAGAAATATACATTACTTTTTACCTCCATCTTGTATTCATTAATCTATTCAATTTCTATCAAGTGATACATTTATTGATATTCGAATGTTTTTGGCAAAAGAAAACAATTATTTGATAATAATTTTATGATTTAATTTTTCCTCATTGTTCTTTGCTTGAAGGAATACGGAACCCAGTCAAAGTTGCTAAAGCTCTATTATGTGAACAGCGCAAAGGACTTCTGTCGCATGGTCGTATTCCTCCATGGTAAGTAGTACAAGTGGGATTCCTAACCTCTCTTGATACGTATTACTATGTTTTATAGACAAAAAATAGAAGGAACAAAAATAAGTAGTTTTATGTGCCATACAGTATAAATCTTCACCTAATGACTCTTAAGGAGTGTGTGTTGTAGGATAGGACTCAAAGCCATAGACAACTGATTACTTATCTACAAGCATATTCTTAAACAGTCAGGTAACATAAAAGTATCTACGTCATCTCATCTGGCAATGCCATTCGGTGTATTTTTGATAGATGTGGTGTGTCAAAATTGATGAGTGGAGTGTCTGGAGATTGTGTCAAATTTCTGACTTGGCAAGATGGGGTTGCATACAAAACAGAGTGAAGAGGCACATTTGTAAAATGCCATGGACCTTATTAGAAAATTTAAAGGGACAAAAACAGATTTTGGGAGTGTCAGTATATGAAATACTTGTATCCTATTTATGATTCGGATCTTTGGCAAGGTAGGATGGATGCACATAAAGCAGCAGATGGAAGTCTCATGGTAGTTAAAAGCTACCAACCTTGTAAAGGACAAAAACATATTGATATGGGGTGAATGTCTGTGTATTGACTACTGTGTATGTGAATCCGATTTCTGGCAAGGGAGGGAATGAATAGAAAATGGAAAATGAAGACTCATAATTGTTAAAATACCATGGACTATATTGCAAAGGATGAACGTCTATCATGGACATTTATTGTGCTCATTTGTTACTACCTTGTACCAACTATTTACCAATTATCAACTATTTTCATACAGTGTACTGGTCGGTAATGGAGCTCTGCAGTGGGCTTGTGATCATGGGTTCAAGGAGGTCAATACCAGTTCCCTCATCACCCCAAGGGCACTGTCTGCCTATCGTAAACACAAGAGGGCGCTGTCAGAGTTTAGCACCTTGCCGCCAGACCAGCAAGAGACGTTAGCGAAGAGGATGAAGGGAGATGGGTCTCCAGTGGTAGGCTTTTGTTTTTATTCTATCTCATTACAACATCCATCATTTCTGACACAATTGTGGTATCAATTAAAGTGTCATTAATTATTCATGTCATTGGGTTACAAAACGTGTTCTGGAATTTTCAGCTGAGATTCACAATGGTACTGTGGTATTATGAACTAATTACTGTCACAGACAGATTTCCTTAGTCTTTATTTGTCAAAAAGTGATTTAAATCTAATTAAATATTCAAAGCATGAGTTTGAAAAGATTGTGAAAAAGAAATACATGTACCTTCAAACTTACTCCTGATAGATTTTGCATTCTTCAGCTTTTCACTTTGCAGACATCGGGTCCAATTCAACTTTTAAATTTTGAGTTATCAGTGTTCAGAAGTGTTGAATCTTTATTTTTGTTTACACCTTGTAGTATGGATGATGTTATTAGAGACGGGTACAAATGAAATAAACTTTGCAATTGAAATTAGATTTCATTCATAAACTCATCTTCATTTTCTTATCATTAAACAGATGGATGGGGACACCATGCAAGACACAGTGGGGGCAGTCTGTGTGGACAGCAATGGTCAGATCGCTAGCGCCGTGTCCAGTGGTGGGATAGCCCTCAAACATCCAGGGAGAGTGGGACATGTAAGCTGTCTTCATGATTTCTGTTTTTTATTTGTTGTCTGCTGTAAACTTCAAGGGGCTTTAGGGCTAATTTGTTTGATTTGATGAAAAGTATAGAGAATTAGAGGGGCATGAGTAATGCTTTTGACATTGATACATTTCTGATTCTAATTATCTGTCCAAATATGTGTACCAGCAATAAATATGCCCCTTTTGTTTCAACAATACATGTTTCAACAATACATGTTTCATAATAATCTTATTGATAGTGGATTCTTGCATAGCACACATGACATTTCTGGCACCCTTGCAATATTTACCCGCTCATCCAATGTACGAGGAAATATAACCTGGTACTGCTAAACCAAGACACACATAGCAGAGACAAACATGATGGCACGATTTGCTGCCCTCTATGCTCTACCTCAGCATAAAACAACAAGTGAACATAGATGTACTTCCCGTTGGTCTGTCGCAGTGTGATGTCACATGACCCCTCTTTCAGTGAGAGAGGGCAGCACAAAGCCAGCACTTATTGTGCCAAATTTTGGTGCTCTATTTCTATAGTTTCGTGTAGTATTTGTATTCACCTTTTCTTTGATAGTAAAAAAATATGTCTTGCCAGTGGCTAGACCCCACAACCTTTGCTTTTGAGCTCTACGGGTAGTCAATTATGAACCACTCAATCAAGACACCCCAAATTCATTGAAATGAATTACGACTATTGACAAGAGCAGTGCTATGACAAGTAAATGTCTTCTGTCATACATGACAGACAGATATGGTAGGCCAATCCATATCATCTATGGACTTGATCATGTCAACAATACACAAATAAATACCTGATAAAAGCAAGCAATCCTCACGGTCCAGTCATTCCAGCCAAGATGAGAATTCAAATATCCCCCAGCCACATTGCTAGATGAGATAATCCAAAATCCACCAAAGTTGAGCAAAATATCAACATCCAGCAAATAGATTAAATCCATATGAATGATCTAAAATCATGTTAAATCGTATCCTAGTTATAAATCCAGTGAGATCACTTTCTCAGTAAAACAAAAACAGATTGCCCTCAAAGTTCATTGCACATCACTGTATACTGGTATACCGGTACATGTATCACATGGAACAAAAGAAATGACAGCCAGTGAAAAACATGTGTGTCCTCATGGTGGCTTTCAACTAGGGATTCAATGCGCAAATGATATACATGATAATAGCCCTGACCTTCAAATCATTGTCCTGGGTTTCAAAACAAACTGGATTATTACAAAATTACACAGGAACCACTGTCATGCACACCTGGGCCCTGTTTCACAAAACTTGTCATCAGTGACAAATGACAGTTTTTGTTATAAGCTACTGAAATCCTTGCTTCTGATTGGTTATCAGCAGATTTTTGTCATTTGTCATTGAAAAAAGGCTTTGTGAAACAGGTCCCTGGACATTCCTGGTAGCAGCTTATAAATATGCAAATCGCAGCTGCAACATCATGTATCTATTGTTATGTAAACAACTGGGATGGAACCAGGTTGCTGAAATTTTTGCATAATTTAGTGAATTATTCATGAAAGAAGTTGAACTTTAGGGGTTACACCGTTTGCATTACATCATCATGATATCTATCTTTTATTACTTCAAAATACAGTTAAACTTGTTTTAGTGGCCACCTCTCTATAAAGGACACCCATCTATGATATCATCATAGATATGTTTATTCCATTTCAAATGTTATTTGTTTTAATGGAATTGCATGTTTTTTATTCAATGTATTGTACAGTTTTATGCTATTTTAAATGTTACTTGTTCTGTATGGAATTGCATGCTTTTTATTTGATGTATTTTACAGTTTTGTTTTTTAAAGATGAAATTGAATTTGATGAAAGTGAACTGAATATTAGTCCTCCTATTGTCTTTTTTGAGAGAATAGTTGGTGTTCCCTTGTTTGACTTAATAATAAACTGCTTTGACTGTATTTCCAGTTCCATGTTATGTAGGATAAAGTAGCTATTGATTTCCTTTTTTCCTTAACTAGGCCATGTTTTTTGGATGTGGATGCTGGGCCCAGTCCCACATGAAGACATCTTTATCGGTGAGCGTTGGATGCAGTACCTCAGGAAGCGGAGAGCAGCTTATGAGATGTAATCTAGCCCAGACCTGCTGTGAGGGACTACTTCAAAGTGATGATCCCACCTCAGCATTGGGTAGCACCTTTCAAAGGCAATATCTAAGTAAGTTATTCTGAAATCTCAACCTTAAACTTGAAGAAAACGACATTTTTAACATAGTTAACAGAAGTGAGGCATCATTTTGATGCGGAGAATCATCATCATAATCAAGATAGAAACTGAGGCAAAATTTGAGGTGTTGATTAAATGTAAATGAGAAGATGGGGAGATGTCAAAGGTGACATGGAACTGGGATGTACAGGGGACTGTTTCACAAAGACTAAGATTGACTTAAAGTTGGACTTAACGATGGCAGGCCGTTCATGCCACTGTTTGCTCTCACCATTATGATCTTTAGATAATATTTTTTCCTTCAATAATGAATTATCAAAAAATGTAAATTCTGTAAATTTGTGACCATAATAGACCAATGCCAGTAAATGGTGAGAGCAAACAGTGGCATGAACGGCCTGCCATAGTTAAGTCCAACTTAAAGTCGATCTCAGTCTTTGTGAAACACCCCCCAGGAGTTGATAACTTGTATAAGATTTTCACCCCATCTTTAACATTAAACCAGCAGGATCTGAAACTTTTTCTTCTTCCCATCATTGATACTGGTCGATCCATATTGATACTTTCTGGAATAAACAAGTATGTTCCACAAAATCAGTAGGCAGTACTTAGTCATTACATATAGACAGAGAGACAGAGACTTACAGACTTTAACTGTAAACATATAGAAACATTAAAAACCCTGTAGTCATTGTTTCAGCACAAATAACTTTAACTGACATCTTTTGCGTTCACAGAATCACCATTTCTAACTGACGATGCGGCAAGGCTTGGTGGGGCTATTGCAGTTAGGTACAACCATAAAGACAGAGATGCAGAGATACTGTGGACACATTCCACTGACAGTCTATGTGTAGGCTACATGGACACCACACAAACTAAAGCAAAGGTACAGTCTTTCAAGTCTACTTGCAGTATCTGTAAGGTATTTCCTATAGTATATCCCGATTTCATTGACATATAGAAAGTAAGATAGGCACATGTTATTGAAAAACAGTTCTCTGAATGCTCTTGCAACATTTAATGGCTTGTAGGTACACAGAATTCTGTTTTTTATTACACCATTGATCTAATGATGTTTGGAATTCCAGGTACTTTGGAGCATTTACTAATTTGTGATTTAAAAGATCCCCCGTTTTTGCTTATGCAGCTTATATGTGAAGCTAGAAATGCTCAAGGATAGTAATTAAATGCACCTCATTGTTTGGCTTGCTGATTTGCATCATGAATCACTTTGATGGAGAGTAAATGTGGTTTATAAACACAAATCTATGTTTTTTTAAGGATGTCATCAACTGTCCTCTAGTGATTCTCATCATTGTGTTCGTTTTAGATGGTGATATCAAGATTACCTCCCGGATCCAACGCAGGATCCACCTATTCCCTAGGAGGAGCCACAGTTCACCTGCCTTTGATTGAAGAGCCTCCTTGACGAAACCAGTCCTCCTTCTTTGATTGGAGGATAGTATGGTGTGTGTGCCGCCAGGAGAATACTGATGGAGACTGGAATAGCTAGGTAACCTGCTGGAGCCAAAGCTGGATCCTGACTTTATCTTCCTTTTCTTGAAGAGCCTCCTTGACAATCAATACCAATCCTCCATCCCTTCATTGGAGGATAGCAGTGATCATGGAATAGCTACAGCACCTACTGAAGCCTGAGCAGGAGCCTGAGCAGGAGCCAGTCAACTGCTTCATATACCAGAGCCATGCTGATATTTTAAACATCTTCAATTTCGAGGAGACTGCTGTTGCTGTGGTGAGGTATTCACGTTAGCTCATGCGGGATCCCCATGTTTTCTACCGGGAGCCATGTAGTCATCTGCCCAGTTGAAATAAAATACGTAGATATTAGTGAGTTGCTTCACGTTGACGGAGGATGCTGCCATAATGATACATCAAAGTTGACTCAAGCTGGAGTCGTAGGACTTGTATGTCACCCATTGAACACTAAGGAGCGACTTTGAAGTAAATATATGTTTGAAATTAATCTGGTTTAGGATCGCCACACATGATCGACACACCATCATGGGTTATTTTTTTAGACAAATTTATTCCATCTTGTTCTATTTTGACATTTACAAATACGCACATTTGCAATTACAGACAATGAAATTAAATTTAATCAGTTGGCAAAGACACAATATATTTCATCAGATAGTACATCCACAGTCTACCTTTATTGCTGATAAGCCTCCATACTTAATTGATATGTTTGATTGACACCTGCTAACATATCACTCAATAGTACTCTCTCACATACCTCAGATTCCTAAGATATATTAATTAATCAATTTACACAGTGACAATGGACATCTCAGTGAAAGTTATTTTCTTATTTTGGGTTATATGCGCTTGTGTTGATCACTTATTCAAATTGTGACAATCATTGTATTGAGGAAATGGGAATGGGCTCAGGTACATTTTTATTGCAATGAAAATAATGTTGGGCTTCAATGTTGCATACACACAGAACACTTCTTTAAACAAAAAAGTGATTCCATGTTTAGGAGTGAGGCAGCTACTGAGAAATCTATTTAAGAATGTTAACATAACAAGGATTAAATTAATTCAGTGCCTTTGTTTAAAGACAACATTTAACATTTAGACATAAATGATGTTTAATTATGTAGATTTAGTCTATGCTATGGGGATTAGACAACAGAGAAATGAAATACTAATGAATTATTTCTAGAATTGATTGAAGTCAGTAATTGATGTGGTTAGTCTCAATGTTTTTTTCTCAGGAGAGTTATGGATGGCATTTGTTTTGTTGCTGTTTACTTTAATCACTTCACTTGAAACATTTCTTTTAAAAACTTTTTGCAAATTTTGTTCTGATCAACTGATTCTGAAAGATCTGGCAATGCCCCAGCATTAGATTTAAAATGAACAAGGTTAGAAGCTATATCATGTCTTAGTTTAAAGGTAATGCAAAGTTTTGGGAAATTTTGAAATTGGATGGATAGTTATTCTTTAAATTTTTGATATATTTGAATGCCCCTGTGGATGTATTAGAAGCACTAAATAAAATTTAGCCCCTAAAACACTTCTGCTTTCGAGCAAATTGAATAATCAAAATTTACCAGTGCTCCCGGTAAATTTCAAATATTTCAATTTTCAAATAGCGCCGAATGCCATTCCATGGTAGCTGCGACCATGAAAATCTCAGGATATGCAGTTCCGATATATAATTTCCAAACGGGAATAGCAAATCGGTCGATTATAGTCAAGAAACATTGTTTTAAAGCTAAAGAAATTTCAGTCTTGAGAGGGCGCTATACAACATAAAGTGTTTATTATTTACAATTTCATCACTTTAGACCCCATTTCAACCGCAGCAACGATCATTAAATATTGTAAAATCACATATGCTTCCAATATGTTCATTTGAACCAAATTCATGACCCCATACAAAAACTTTGTAATACCTTTAAGTTTATGAATAAGTTTAGATTCATGAGAAGTGACTAGAGGTAAACATGGTAGATCTTATTACATAATCATTCCTAAATAGATTGGAACAGGTATGTGGAATAATAATTCAATCTTAATAATTGATAATGTAATACTGTATTCAATTTGAGAATTAATCTATTGTTTGGTAAATTCAAAACTGACAAAGTGTACCATCAGTTGCCTGTGAGCTTTCCATGGCTACCTCTGATCTATATACATGACTTAACGGACGAAAATTACATATTCAAATAAAACAAGAAACAAATTTAACAAATGAAATGTTAATATGACAAAAATTGTATAAGAACACAACAATGACAAAAAATATAGAGACAGAAAATGAGACCAGTCACCAATGTAATGTTGATGTATGAAAAATTATAACATGGTTAACGTGAAAAGTGATGAAATTAATTGAAGAATTAATTGAAGATTAAAATATTAAATTCCATAATGTTTCAACAAACTAATTACATGAAAACCAACAAACCTGAATATGCTCATGTACAACTACTGTACATGTATTGTATGTGTCCACCTGTACTTTTTATCCTTAATGCACAAGTGATAAAATAAAAACTGCTGCCAAAATGAAAATAAAGAAATGCAAACAAGAGTACAACAGACTGCATATTTCAATGTTTCACTTTTTCCTGTTTTTTGCAAGTATGAATTAATTTATCATGACAACAATTACGATTTTGCAAAGTATCTCCATAGACATATAATTTTGACAAGTGTATGTTCAAAATAGTTTTTTTTTAATGAACATCTGTTGTAGTTGAATATCAATTTTTCAAAAATAGAATATATTTAATGCGTTTTATGAAATATAAGAACACATGAAAATACTCACAAACAGTTCACATTTACTTATTCAATGTATTAATATTAGTCTGATATTGTGCTGATGAATTCAACATGATAACTGATAAAGAAGATGATATTGATGTTTATGTTACAATCAACATCACCATACTGATAATCATGGTGATGACGATGAAAACGGTTAATAAACTTTGCCAAAATCAAATTCAACCAAAGAGACAAATCAATGAATAATCGATATTTATCTGTAAATTTTGTACACAGTGTGTCTCTGTGAATTACAATATATGAAACATCAAATTCCAAAACTTTATTATACATATATGTACAGATGGAAGTACATATTTTGCACAAAATCCTTGAAATATATCAGTTTTGAAAATGAGAGGATTACGGTGGAGATCTATATGTCTTCAGACCAAAAAAAAAGAGAGATAATGAGAATATGAGTGAGAAAAAGAAGAAACAGAGAGGGAAGAGAATTTCATGCTATATTCTGAGAGCCACAAGGCCATTAACTCTTACTTAATTAGAGCTAACACCCTTCTGGCTATGAAGAGCAGACTATACAGAGATGATATATGGGATAGAATAAAAACTATTATGTCCTGAGAATGACTGTTGATTCACAAGAAGAATATATATAGTATACTATGATGAACACAACGAGAAGTGAGTGATGAACACAACGAGAAGGGAATAATGTAGAGAGGAGAGGAAAGAAATGGATGAGGTTGAAAGGAGGTTAGAGAGGAGAGAGAGAGAGAGAGAAAGGAAGAAAGAGAGCAACAGAGAGAGAGAGAGAAAGAGAGACAGAGAGAGAAAGCGAGAGAGGGGAGGGGGTAAGGAGAGGGAGAGAAAGATGGAGAGAGAGAGAGAGAAAGGAAGAAAGAGAGCAACAGAGAGAGAGAGAGAGAGAGAGAGAGAGAGAGGGGGTAATGAGAGGGAGAGAAAGATGGAGAGAGGGCAATATATGATTCTTAGTATTACACTTCTCCAAGGCGGTGCTCTATATGCTAATAAAATTGTCCGAGAGTGGATTTCTCGAATGTCTTTGCAATCAGAATACTCAAATAATGAATCTGATGCTTAGGCCACAAGAGTTTTCTCCCTGCTGTGGGTCTTTAATCCCCGCATGTTATGTGCAGCATAAATTTATGAAATTCAGCAGTCCGTATAGAGCACCAGAACCTTTAGGCACCAAATGCTAGATCTGGACCCTTTTTTAAAATAAAAACTCATTACAAATAACAATTCCCTAAATCTTAGAATTAATTTGTTCCCTACCAAGCAGATACATGGATTGTAGTACAGCTTATATGAATTGTTGTAACTTGTCAATATTGAAGAACAGGTTTTGTGAAACGGGCTCCAGATCCATGATGAAATTGAGGTATGATGATGAGTCTGACAGCTGGAGAGTAGTTGTTGCCTCTGATTTATGGGATTTAAGGATCATGACTGAGGTTGGAAAGTCCAAAATATTTGTTTCATAAACATAACAGTATCAGTCTGAAACACGCCCCCCACGCCCCCGCCACCATCACCCCGATTTTGCTCCCTCAGCAGTTCGACTTTGCGTGCGGCGGACGTGAAGTGTTGAAGTTGTGAAACTTCTACTTTCTGGGAGTCATATTAAGTACGGATTACTTCGTTTGGAGTGGAAATCCATATTAACAAAAGAATAAAAATGAAATCCACTTTCATAGGAGTTATGCAACCACTTCTTTAGAGTTGAGACTAGGCTAATATAATTCTGCAATGGATTCAAATCCAAATGGTCCTTAGTATAACCCCCCTCCCCCACAAAAAAGAAAGATTTCCACTACTCTGCATTAATTAAGATAATTTTGTTTTATAATGTCGCACCGCACGCAAAGGAAGACTGCAAAGATCATGATCCGAACTCGGAGATGAGGCGGTCGCCGACCACCAAGAGTGCTTCGAACATCTCTTCCACCGTGTATTTGATCTCCGTTTCGGGTAGCAGGAAGCCGTATTTTCCCTCGTCCCTGAGTTCGATCACGTACGTGTACTTGGCTCCCAGTGCCCCGTAGCCCCAGTCCTCGCTCGCACCAGCTGCTGGATCTGAAAGAAAGAAAAAGAAGATGTTATGACAAGGTCAAAGATTAAGCTCAAGTCTTGAGCAGCACACAGATATATTTATATATATTTTTGTTGTTGTTGTTGTTGTTGTTGTTTTTGTTTGTTTGTTTTTTTTTGGGGGCTGGTAACAGAGGGAGTCACCAGACAATTTTTGATGTAGGTGTCGGATGGGGCTGTCGGATTTTTCCCCCCACAAGATATCTAAAAATGGGGGGAAACACAGTTAAAGGGATACTATGGAAAAGGCACCAACCAGTCGTCAGAATTTCAAACTCCCGACAAAGCCTTTTCTTCCCTCCAAAAAGCAAAAATGAAAATATCTTAAAATGGTCGTAATTTTTTAAATAATTTTCCACACAGACTAAAATATTCAAATGTTGTCAATAGAAATTTTCAAGGGGGATTGTCACATTCCCACATCCTCTCCTAACAACCTCTCCTGCTATGCTAACTGGTAAGAATTTGTTATCCTGAAATTCGATCAACCCAAATGTTACTTGGCTTGAATTTTCCTTTTTTTTCTGTGGAATGTCTATAAAGGACTTTTTAATAATAATAATATTCGGCTTTTATAAAGCGCTAAATACATCAACGATGTGTATAAGCGCTTTACAGATATATTATTACCCCGGTCATCGGATTCAGGCTTACCCGCACACAATGTATGAACATTCTCCACTCCCTGGGGAGCATTCCAGCCAGGCGTCATTTTTACCAGCGCACACTTGCTCATCTAACCACATTAACTTTCACTACCGGGTGTACCCATTTAACACCCTGGGTGCAGTGGGTGGAGAGTGGCAAAATAATGTACATTAACGTCTTGCCAAAGGACATTAGGACTTGAACCCCGTAAAAACCTTGTTGATCTGCAGTCGGGTAACTTATCCACTAGACCACAACACCTTTAATCAGTAACTACTATAATTTTGAAGCAGGATTGATATCAATATGATTTTGAAGCGAGGGATATTCATGCATGCATTTTTACCGATTATGCATCATTGGTAAATTTGAATAGAATATCAATACTAGGCTATGCTTTTGTGAATTGTGAAAGTGGCAGATCTAGGACTCTTTCACCACAGGGGAGGGGAAAGGTACCCCATAACTGACAGAAGGAGGAAAAAGATGTAGGAAAAAATAAAAAGAAAGAATAATAGAGCGGTTTTATTCATTCTCAGATGCATAATTATGTCTCAAAATCTCTTGACAAGCGAAAAATAACAGCAATAACAGCGACATCATCATAACAAACACCTTTGTACACGTCTGTGCTCAGGTTTGTACTAAAATTGTGCAAGAATCGGTTTGGCGATGACCCCTTTACCCCATCCCCTGTGGGGTTACTAAGTGCTCAAGAATTCTTGTCAGTTCCAATGTCTAGGTTTGATCCCTCCAAAGTGTTTTTAAATCTAAGATTTAAATTACTAGCGGTCCCGTCAGCTACTGCATTGTTATTTCTTTTTCAGTACATGTACATTTATTATCTAGCAAGGGATATTGAAACAGTCATCGTATTCTTTCTGGGGAAGGTTAAGTTCTCGTACAACATGACGTCATTATTATCAGTCTCAATTTCCTACGAGTCATGTATCATTGTACAGATCTTTGTTCGTTATCCACCTGCTGCCCATTATAACATCCTCACCATTAGAGAAGATGTGATTTCATATTTGATCTGTCTGACATTTACAAATCGTATTTTTCTGCTTAAGTGGTGGGTGGAGAAGGGGGGGGGGGGGCGGCGGGCACATGCCCCAGCCAAAACCAATTTGCTCCATACATTTATTACAGAACAGATATATGGTATGGTACTAAGTACGCCCCTGTCGAATTTGAGAACCATTTTCGTATTAGTATTTTTTTCTTTTCACTGTATCTATTCATTTATTATTTCTCTTTTTTAACAATTTGTATTCAATAATTTTTTTGTCGCTTGTCATATGTTTGCTGACAAACTCATATTTCTGAAAAAACTATGATAAATTCTTCTTGTCTTTGTCTCGTCTTTTTTCCGGGGATTAAAAAATAAAGACTAGATGTTCCCAGAAAATTAAGAACTGGAGGGAGGGGGTTGTCAGCATTTTCGACACCTGTGCAACCCGCGGTTCAGAGAATCACATGGATTTGCCACTGCGTTTTATTTAACATCAAAAGTAAACTTTAGTCGATGCAATCATTCAGACTAGTTAGTATATATTTTTCCTTGAAAAACATTATATAATAAAATAACTTATACACACAGAATATACATGGATATTTCCCCCCTTATGTTACTCAGTGTATCTCCATCAACACGCTCTATGTGCACAATGAATCGTGTTCGTTTACTCTAAACTATATTTATAAATAGATCAATTTTCGCTTTATTCATTAATATAATGTTCCGTAAATAATGCAACAAGATATGTACTAAACCGTAAACATATTTACAGTGTATCACACGTATCTCGTTTCTAGTATGTACATTTCACAATAGGGGATTCATTTTATAAAAAGAGACGAATATATCGAAACATTTTTAAAGGGAACTTACAAAAGTCGGGCCCTGATTCTCCGACAAAGTAGTCCATTCCATGTTTAGCTGTTATAGCATCTTCGGCAGCCATTGCAAGGGACCGCTGTCGAAATAATTAAATCAATAATCAAACATACTTTCTTCAGGTACATATAGGGCAGGCAAATAACAATTTTGAACTGATACAAATTTTATGAAAACCTAGCGAAATTGACAATAGGCTGTCACCCTCGTATCCTTCGTATATCCTTCGTGCAATTTAGTCTTAAATTTGCTTTAGTCTTATTTTCCCCTCTTCGTTTAACTTAACATTATGATAGGGGAACAAACTCATAATTTTGCAATTTGATAGGCCTGGGTGAAAAAAAGGGTTATTGCTAAAGTGCTTTCGGAGTAATGGCTACACTTCTGGGGATAAGCGCTTACACTCTAATTACGGTACATGTCAGTGATGAGAAAAATACATCTACAATAAGTGCTGAGTGCAAAACACATAAGTTGCTGCGAGGAATATGAGGACATTAAAATTGGGTTAAAGATGGGCAAATATCGCTTGTAGATATCTAATTACATGGAGAGAGAGAGAGAGAGACACACACACAGAGAGACACAGAGAGACAGAGAGAGACAGAGAGAGACACACACACACACACAGACACAGAGAGACAGAGAGACATACAGACATGCATGGGGAGAGACATACAGACATGCATGGGGACAGACTGAGAAAACACAATATGGAAGAACGCGGAAATATGGGAACGAATTAGGTAAAAGACATTTGATGCAGAAGCAAACAAAATTATTTTTCTTACTGTAGTCATAATATGTGAATATACAATCCATGTTATAAAGTATAAACTTGACCCGAAATCGGTTTCAGTCGTGCGGGTAGCAAGGTACGTCTAAGGTCCGTAATATACAAAAGCAAAATGGCAATTTGTAAAAAACAAACAAGTCCATGTAACTCGATAGATTTTACAACTTGTTCTATGACCATTCGATGTCTGCTTGACATAATGGTCTCAAAGATAATCGAAAGAAAGTAAATAATTTTCTTTCTTTAGCTTGAAGGTACTATGTCCCATTTGCAGGCCAAAAAATGAAAAGGTTAAATTCTAACGGCATTTGAAAGATAATACTAATTTAGAACTTCCCTAAAAAAAAAAGGTGGGGGGCTTGAAAATGTCTTTAAGTGGGAAAATAACGACTGTTAGTTGTCGAATCGACATAAGTAATAGTCTGATTTTCAGACCATTGTACCGAATGGTCGTACGTTTTGTGCTGCGCAAAGATTCAATCAGTTTGATTTTGGCCATTACAAGAAGTGGGTTATTGATGTAGACAAATGCTCATGTACCCTTTACAGCTCATTTTATGTATGTTATTCAAAAGAAGAAAAAGCCAGTCAGTCACTCAATAGTGTCTGACAGTGAAGTCTAGCAAGTAAACGGGTTTCCTTGCATAATTTGAATATTAGGACACTGCTAACGTTTAAATTTCACAGATATAGGACATACATGACATATTCATAATTCCTGCAAAGTTCTACAGAATTTGATGTTGGCTGCAAAAGGGACATATTATCTTTAAAAGGAGAGTTGAGTTTTGGTATAGAGGGCGCTACACACAATAATTTGTTTTTGAGATAAGGAAAAAGTGAGTGTCAAATTTGAAAGAGCATACAATTTAAATGACAAAATCACCTTTGTTTGATCAAAATCGGTTCAGAGACGGCTGACATATCCCTAAATATTAACATTTCTAATGTTTGTGGGGCCCCCCAAATATTCGATAATTTTGAACCTGCCGTTGAAAGACAAACAAAAATGCTTGCACTTTTCAAACAGATGTTTTTAAATAGTTGTTGATGATCTCTCTATTTAATCATTATTTTTAACAAAACATAACATGCACAATTTTAATATTAAAATGGTTGAAACCAATGACTTCTTAGATAATGCCCTCATGTGGATTAACGGCTCTTTTTAATTGTTAACAGGCTTATTACTAAGTCGTTTGTAATTTTTGTATACCTTTCGAGCATGGTGCAGTTACAACAATTTGTTTGTAATGTAATGGTGCAGGTTTTGGTTACTAAAATTCAGTTTGACCAAAAATGTACTCTCTATACCAAAACTCAACTATCCCTTTAATAGCAGACCCAGGGGGCACACTTGCGGATGATCATACTATGTGGAACAATTCAATGCTTCTTCCAATAGTAACACTTAAATATTAACGGGAAAAAAGTGTAAGTTCCCGCTAAATGTTGTAGTAGACCTTAATTATTATTGTTATTTTTTTTTAAATTACGCTTGATAAAACTATACATGTTGTCATGGTTATATGAAGATTGGAGGCACCCATTATTTTATGAATCATTATAGCACAGAAAGATTAGAGACGAAATGACCCAGTACCTTCTCCTCTCCTAAAACAAAAACCAGAGCTTCAATTTTGTTTGATAATGTTGTGTGAAGAGGACCTTCATTCTCTTTTTCAATATTCATTTTTTATCTGACCTTATTGTTGACTACTTTAACATTTTAACGTGGTCATTTTTTTGTCAATTTGTGCTCAGTCAGTCATAAAATCATGGATAAGGATACCTGCAATTTTCACACATACGCTCCCTAAAATTATACCAGAATAGATGTAATCTTTAAAAAAAAGTTAATGATAAATTATTGAGAGATTATAAGAAATTATATAGGGGATAAACTGAGTAATTATGATTTGTGTTGATTTCTGCGGAAGTCTTTCATAGAGTTAAGAAATATAAAAAGATATTTGGATTATTGTATTCTAAGTTACGTAAAGAAAGTGTTCATGTCCTTAGACAATGCATTTGATTTACATGTGTCTCTCTCGACCCAGATGTAGTGAATAGGTACCTGGAAGGATGGAATTACTAAAATGGTTGTATACGAATGCAGTAATATAGTGAAGTCAAGAGCGAAACTATGTAGTTATTGAAAATAATATCGCTAGTGATATTCGTTTGTGGTCAATAAGGGATCTAAAAGATCACGACGTTTCGTGTGCCGCTGCAACACTTTTTCGTCAGGTGATAAAAACTAATGTAAGCAAGCGTGTTTTATACCTTTTTTGCTTACATTAGTTTTTATCACCTGACGAAGTGTTGCAGCGGCGCACGAAACGTCGTGATCTTTTAGATCCCTTATTGACCACATTGCGAGACAAACGAATATCACTAGCGATATTATTTTCGATACTACATCCGCAATGAGTAATATATTTAGCATTATGTAGTTATTATAAAGCTTTTCAGCAGCAATGTTTTGGCGGATATATTATTAGCCTTAACATAGAATCCAATATTATTATTACTGGGCCTCTAGTGTTATTAGGAAGAATTCTTTTTATAAAACATAATTTTATCTGACTGTTGATGTAAATAAAATCATTCAAAGAATCGGATTGTACAATGTTCATAGTGTACAGTATAATATAATGTTTGAGTTACATGGAGCCAGCCTTGACAAGTTTCTAACTTGCTGTTTGGCTCCATTTGCCGAATGTCTACTATGTGCATGTATTGTCATCAAATTTTATGTAACTTTGTAACATAAAATGCTAAGAAAAGAAAGTAGGAAAGTGATATCTACCAGATCGCGTCTGTCGGGCATGGGGACAGTTTTCGAGCCGGTGTAGCCCCATGGGTAGAGCCAGTACTGTCCGTAGCTGTGAACATCCAAGAAGAGATGAACACCACTGGTTTGTTGTTTTTCAAGAAGGAAGCTGGTTACACCCTGGTGCTCAGGCTCAGAGAGTGGGCTAGGACCCCGGTAGGTCTCGCTACAGCTCACTGGGCTAGCTCCATCACCTGAGGGATAGACAACAACATTTCAAACTCGCTTCATTCAATTCAGTCTAGTTCAGTTAATCAGTTTTAATTCAGTTGAAATGAATTCCAAAAAATTAATCAGTTAAATTCCTTAATATAATTCACTTTTATTCAGTTTGACTCATCTATATCCAATTAAATCAAATAAAATATGATTAAATGCAAACCAATTATATTTTATTTGACTTAATGGCAGCCAAGGTGGAAACGCCACTTTTTCATGTATGATTTGACATTTATGATCAAATAAATTATAGGTGGGGTATTTTTTTTTCTCCAGACAAATAAAAAAAAACTTGCGGTATAGCTGTATTCGATTGCACCCCTGCGTCAAGGGGTTGCGTCGGTGCCCGGTGGGGCTGCGTCTGGGCCCGTCATAATATGTTTTCATATGTCAGAATGTCCTTCATGAGCATCATGTATTATTAGGTTCATTGATACGTGGCTTCATCGCTGACGCAGGAATGCGTCAAAGACGGGTGCCGTCATTGACGCACCATGGATCAGAGTGATTACGTTGAATGCAAAATAAACAGTACAATATTTGCTATGAAATACGTGTGTACGCAGTAGTTACATTCAAAGGCTCGATTAGCGCAATCGAAATAACGCCTCGTGCGCGACATTTTACATGATACATCTCTTGAACTTACCTCCCCATTCATAGGCATAATTTCTGTTGAGGTCGATTCCTGTACAGACGTTTCCGTTAGGCTTCCGTCTGTTTTTACGCCACATTCGGTCCTATAGTGAAAGAAAGAAAAAAAAGAGGAAGAATTATAGAGAGAATGAGAGAGGAATAGATGATAAAGTAAACTGAGAGTTGAATGAAAGGAGAAGAAAGCCCAGGGAAGAAAGAGGGGGAGATGAGGAGAGAAAGAGAGAATTCGAAAGAGTGAGAGAAAAAGAGAAAGAAACAATGAGAGAGATAGAAGAGAGAGAGAGAGAACAAAGAAAATTAGAAACAAGAGAGAGGGAGAGAGAGAAAGAGGGAGAGAGAGAAAGAGGGAGAGAGAGAAAGAGGGAGAGAGAGAAAGAGGGAGAAATCTTTCTGCTTGTAAAGTGCCGTATCTGTCACTAATTAGAGAAAAGACCCTGTAGCGATTTGAATGAAAACTACACACACGTTCGCCAAATAAATGTTTTGGATGTAAGCATAGAGTTAATTTGGATCACGAGTACAATATCACCACTTCGCAGAAATGCATTAATGATCATAAACTAAATGTCTACAAATATCTGCCTAAGTTCATTATTACTTCAATTGAGCTGATCATTAGGTAAAACGAACGGGACGATGATATCATTATGAGGGCCAAACTTCATTGCTGTGATATTCAAGAACTACAAATGACTTTAAACAGAAAAAAACTCAAATTTAAGAATGATACAAAATATATACATCGTAGGCCTATAAGATGTCAGCGAGAATAAATGAGAGCGGTATCAATCAGTAAAATCAAAATAAGATGCACAAACTGATAAGATAGACTTAGGATACGAGGGTAATAATTGAATTAAATTAGAATACGAGGAAGATGAATGGAAAATAGGGGAAATAGACTATTACAAGAAAGGTGACAGGTAAAGAAAAGGAGGAAATACCATTTAGAAAAAAAAAAGGTTTTATAAAGCAGGAAAAATAAAGAAATAAAGTACTTTATGAGAGAGAAAACAAAGAGAAAATAGACGAAATATGAAGTGAGAATAAAGTGTACGCTCAAGAAGGAGGATGAGGAGGAGGAGAAGAAGAAGAAGAAGAAGAAGAAGAAGAAGAAGAAGAAGAAGAAGAAGAAGAAGAAGAAGAAGGAGGAGAAGGAGGAGAAGGAGGAGAAGTAGAAAAAGAAATAAGAAGGAGAAGAAGATGAAGAAGAAGAAATACGAAAGAAGAAGAACACAAACAAGAACAGTAAGATTGTCAGAATAGAAAATACATGATAAGGATTCCGATTGTGGACTAGAATAAATAAAAGTGGATAAGATGATTAGACTTACGTTCGTCCATGTGTACAAGTATCCATCGGGGTTTAATACAGGTACAATATACCAGTCAAATGTATTCAACATTGCTTTTACATTATCGTTTGTATTGTATCCATCGATAAGCTGTGAGAGATCAATGAAAAAAGGAAAATTAAACAGCAAGAAGAAAAGGAAAATACTTGGTGATGTTACAATTGTTTACAGCTAATCATCCCTTATCATACACTGTCATAAGACATCAAACAATATTGTAACAAATCAAATTCTGTTTTAACCATGTAACGTTATATTATGTCAACAGCAAGTAAGTTGTATTAAAGTCATTTTTTTTAAAGTCCTCTTTTAAATCCAATTGTTTAAGATTTAAAATAAACTTTGTACTTTAAGACTTAATGCGAGAGACCAAAAGAAGTACTATTTTTATTTTTCACATGTTTCATAGACATTTCCTTGGAGTTCATGATCAGAGATATTACTTTATAGATCAAATTCGTCTCCCAAAATATAAAGATAATAAATTACACATTCACTACGGCTCTAAGGGTGATCTAAAGATGCTTCTCTATGTCTTTTCACTTCAGTGACAGTAAAAAGAAACACACAAAAACATAAAACATGAAGTGAACAAAATTTTCTCAAAAAAGTACTCCAATAACAACATTTCATTTTAAGCCTATTGCACGCTATTATGATCAAACTGCGCTCTGATTTTTGAAAAAAATATTGCCGCAACTATATTAGATTTGAACAAACATCACCTTGCTAATAGAGGATCTGAATAATGGTATGAAAACTAAATATTAAAACTTTTAGTGCATTTGCTCGACTGGTCTGAACAACGTCACTATGATTCGCAGTTGATTTGGCCTTCCACTTGCAATTCCTCAAAAATTCAGATTTTACTGCTCATATAATAATGACTATTTATAATCTCGGTCGTCAAGAATTCATATATATGTATTTGGTTGGTTGGTTTGATTTACCTGACTGCTAAGAAAGCGTGTGTATGCTAGTAAGTAAGCAACCAGGGGACCGACAGCTTTAAGTCTCCGAGGGACCTGGTAATGAGGATTAATGCCTTACCAAAGGGCACTGGCGCATCGACTTGGTTTCGAACCCGGGACCTCCCAGTTACGAGACCACTGCTCTACAACTACTAAGCATGTGTATGGTTGTAAGTAAGCAACCAGGGGACCGACTGCTTTAAGTCCTCTCCGAGGGACTTGGTAATGAGGAATAATGCCTTACCTTACTAAGCATGTGTATGGTTGTAAGTAAGCAACCAAAGGGCACTGGCGCATCGACTTGGTTTCGAACCCGGGACCTCCCAGTAACAAGACCACTGCTCTACCACTGAGCCATCGCGCCTCACATTGAATGTTAAAATAGGATCGTATAGTCAGATCGTTTTGTACTGTGGGCTTTAATCTGTCAACTACCTTTTTGACGAGTCCCATCATGGTAGCTGGGCTGACCCACTCCCGAGCATGGATACCACCTTGGATGTAGGCTATAGGCTTGTTGCCCTGGTTACCGGGTGCACCAAGCTTGATGAAGAGATGAAGAAAAACATTTTTTCAAATTCATTCAATCTGGAAATGATTTGATTAGATTGATATTGATTGACAGGCTAGGTGAAGAGATGAAGAATAACTTTCACAATCATACAATCTGCCTTTGGTTCGATATGATTTGGTATTACATTCAGTATATTGATTATTGTACAATCTGATT
>CP137669.1:31423865-31496365 GCA_037976565.1 Mesocentrotus franciscanus | reverse complement strand
AACATGTACTAAAGGAACCTGTCTACAAAGACCACCTGTCTACAAAGACCACTTTTTGTGTTTCCCTTGGGCGGTCGCTATAGACAGGTTTGACTGTACTACTACTACTACTACTACTACTACTACTACTTCTACTACTACTACTACCACTACTATTACTACTACTACTACTACTGCTGCTAGTGTTACTTTTCATATTTACCCAATCATTTGATAATGCTTGAAATAACAGACTGTTCAATGTTTGATCTAAACTGTAGTACAAAATGAAAAATTAAACAAACACAACATCACGTAGGTATAGATATTGTCCTTGAACGAGTGACTAAACATATCGATTTCCCGAGTCATTTGTATGCACTTAACATTTAAACTGTGTCAATCTGAATGTTGCTCGCCGTAAATGAATGCCCTGACTTGTTCTTATAATATAGTTCGATTCAAATTTTAGGCATCAAATTTCTTCTTGTACACGGAAATGTGTATTATTTTTACAAGTTAAAGTCAAATTTGCGCAAGTCATATTTGCTTTATACAGAGCTGTCATCCGGTCTGGCTCAAGTTCCATTTTTCCTGTTTCAATGACAAATAACCACATTGGCACTTTGTTGATTCAATTCATAAAATAAATGTTAAGTGAATAAAATCATGATGGGCTCCCCTTCAGAGTCAAGGCCATGCAAGCCTCGCGGAGACAGTTGTAGCTAAGGTTGAATCACTCGAATTATTTGTTAATATCGTTGGTGTGATATCCCATATCCTTGCTTGTCCATTGACGAATTAATCAACTGTTCGCGACTAAACTTTCAGCGGAATTGAAGGGCCACTGATTTAGGGTCAGGATATTTTTAATTTCTTTAGTGAATCACGGACTTGATATGAGTTCCAATTTTGCGATTTTCGATTGTTCAAATTGGAGTTGAATAAAATAATGGCTGTCTTGGTCGATTAAATGCCGATGACATAATGCAATGACGACGACAACAACAACAACAAAAGCAACAACAACTTGGTTATGGCTACTTCGAATATGGCCAGTACATAAGCAAAGTTTTAGAATATTGTAGATTTGTGGATCATGGCTACTAAAAGATATACCTATTTCAAATTTTAAAATATATCATAGCAGTCATAAAAACAATAGTGGTATAGGGGCGTAAAAAGGCAAAAAGGGTGGGTGGGGCGGGGACAATGATCCTTCTACTTGGTCGACTCAGTGTGACTGAAAGGGTTCTTCCCCACAGTACAACAAACTATATTTTCTCACTTTGTTCTTCCTATTGTTCTTTTTCCTCTCTCCATACATGACAGTATGTAATCGTCGTTCTGTTTAGTCATTCGGCTGGGAGGCAAGTGCCCATCAGTGACACCCCCCCCCCCTCTCCGACGCTACGCCTTTGCATAGCGGTGACTGCATACATTGTCTTGCTGCACAAACTGATCTACACAAACCGGGATTGTTATGGTGCTCTAATGTGATTTGCCCTTTTCAATCACTAGGGGCGATTCCTTGCTTAAAAACAAAGTCTGCCAAACCAACAACACTCTCTCGCAGAGCGCAATGATCTGCATAATTACGAGACAGACAATAAGGGAAATCAACGAACAACATGGAATTTAGAACAGGAAATTTAATTTGGGGCGAATATTCGGGCGAACATTCGGCCATCGCTGTTTAAAAAGAAAACTTGCAAATTATGAGGCGGTGATTTTAAGCAGAGGCATCTTCTATGATCCGCTGTCGTTATGTGTTCCATTGTAGAGTTATTTTGTGCCAGATTTGGGTGAAACAGTAAGACGGTGTCGCTGAAGTTCTTTTTGATTCGCAAATGCTAGCGACCACGTTCAACCCATTGAGTACCAAGAGTTAGCAAAAGGTCCCAAACGTTCACAAATAGTGGCAAAGGATTGGCAATTAGTGTTAATCTTCGCAAAAACTGTCGCTAACATTTGCTTACAGTGGCTAATAGTCGCCAGCTGCCTTTCGCAAACACTTTCCCAAACATTCGCTCAAATGTTGCTTATTGTCGCTAATGGCGGAGGCGAAATCTGGTTTTCGCCAACATTCGTCCGAAAAGTTGGCGAATACAAAATTCGCAACGAGGGCCTATCTCACTGAGCGGCGAATGTTTGCGAACGTAGCGAATTTGGATTCGCCAACTTTTCAGGGTTCGCCTTTGCGACATTTAGCGACTTTAGCGATATTTAGCGACAATTAGCAACATTAAAATTTGAGCGAGTGTTTGCGACAGTGTTTGCGACAAGAAAACTCCCCTAAAAACGGCATGTACAGTGACGGTTTAAGATGTAGGCCTAGGTTAGATTTTGGGAGAGAGAATCAATTTTCATGTTTACCCCCCCCCCCTCTTTTTTTTTTCTTTCATGCGATCTTCAACGCAACGCACCTTAACTTTCTTTCAGAAAGCTCGAAGCTGGCGAGAACGTTAACGGCAAGGCCCGTTTCAAAATTGTATCAAAATCTAACGCTCTCATTTTCCAGTCAGTTGGAGCAATCGGGTCTATATCTCTTAATAGGGGCTAGATTCAGATATATTTTAGATGAGCCCGTGTATAATTTGTATTCATTGGAATAATGACTTGCATGTGCTTTTTTTTAACAACGGGTGTCTTTACATGAATGCCTAATCTGGAGAAATTTTGCTTTGAATTTGAAAACTTAACATGTACATGTATGTAACACAGGAACCAGAAGTCATCCTTTGTTTACGTTTCATTTTTTAATTATAAGATCATATTCTAATTAAGTAAAAGTAGATCAATACCAAAGTGCTATTGTTGTTAGAATAAAGCAGACGGAAGCTCTTATAAAGAAGCTTTGTTTTGTCTTGTTTTGTCTTGTTTTGTCTTGTCATGTCTTGTTTATTTTGTCCTGTTATTAATTGTTTCGTCATGTCCTGTCTCATCGTATTATGTCAGTTTCCTGTCTTTTGTGTCCCGTTTTGTAATTCTTTTCTTTTGTATATTTCGATTGCATGGAAACTAAAAAAGGGTTTATGAAAATATGTTATTGTATTATATCTATTTTACTGTGATTATTTAGACACTTTAAAATGATTTATGAAAATAATGTTCATATTATATTTATTTTTGGGAACCTACAAAAACAAGCTATGCTTTCCAGTAGGTTCCTGTTTCATTTCATAATTTTGTACTTTGTCAACTATGTTCTTTATTGTGTGATATGAAATGAAATAAATTCGATCAATCAAAAAAAAAATCAATGAACCGACAACCAGATTATGTTATACCACACCCTGCTCCCACACCCTATATTGTACTTCCGTTGGAGCATGCACAGAAGTAAAGATATTGGAATGGTGGTCATTCTTGGTATACTCAAACTATTTAGGTCTACATTATTTCTGATAAGCAGTGTAATGATATAGGAGAAAAGTGTCCAAAAGTAAAATATCAGAAGCTTACTTTTATCATTATGTTTTTGTTAAACAGAAAAATAAGGTTCATCCGTGATCATAGCGCTCTTTTGTATATACCTGATGAGCACCCAAATGGTGTTAACTGTCTGTTGAATATGAATGATTTATCTTCTGTGGAGGCTACTCACCATAGCCCTAAATATCTTTAGTGTCGTCATTAACAGGGTTAATAAATAGTTATACATGATTTATAGCCCCTTTGCTTCAGCGGATGAAACGTGTCTGCCAATCTTCTTCCAGATTAGATTTTGTAACTACCTACTGAAATTAATTATCAAGAAATGGGCCTAGACAGGCTTAAAGGTATTACAAAGTTTTGGTATGGGGTCATGAATTTGGTTTAAATGAACGTATTGGAAGCATATGCGATTTTACAATATTCAATGATCGTTGTAGCGGTTGAAATCGAGTCTAAAGTGATGAAATTGTAAATAATAAACTCTTTATGTTGTATAGCGCCCTCTCAAGACTGATATTACTTTAGCTTTAAAACAATGTTTCTTGACTACAATCGACCGATTTGCTATTCCCGTTTCTAAATTATATATCGGAACTGCATATTCTGAGATTTTCGTGGTCGCAGCTACCATGGAATGGCCTTAGGCGCTATATGAAATATTTGAAATTTTCCGGGAGCACCGGTAAATTTTGATTATTCAATTTGCTCGAAAGCAGCAGTGTTTTAGGGGCTAATTTTTTTAGTGCTTATAATACATCCACATGGGCATCCAAATATATCAAAGATTTAAAGAATTACTATCCATCCAATTTCAAAATTTCCCAAAACTTTGCATTACCTTTAAACTGTCTACCGATACTGTGGTCAGATTTAACAATCCTTTCGAAAACACAAATACTGAAAACTGTTATTTAAAACAGAACCCAACCATATCTTTCTGACTCACCCATATCCGGCATCTATAAAATTACTATAACCACCATGACAACGTTACATATTTAGGTCATGAATTTGATATAAATTATGCATGTGCAGCATAGCGTCGTTCAGATAATTGAATTGTCAAATTGTATCTAAAAGCCTTATCAACGGCACATCATACATGAAATCCGTGATGCTACTATACCATAAGACACACTTTCATAAGACCCCCACTGTGTGAAATTCATTCTTTAAAGAAGGGTGTCCAAGTATATCCGCATTCCTCAAAAGGGCTAGGATGAAACAACAGATTTGATCGGTATGAATCCTTGGGAATATTCTTTAGTTGTTTTTCCTCCGAATTTCCTCCCTAAAAATACTTCGGTTATCAATTTATGTTGTTTCTTTCATTCTACTGATTTGTTTGGTTAACAACTAACAGTGTAATGGTGTATGTAGTTAAAAAAATAACTGTCATACAAAGTTCATTTATGCAGCAACAAAAAATGTTCTTGGAACAAGCCAATACTTGCCTCCAACTCTTAACATCCCTATTCCTCTTCTCCATCATTTTCTCTTTCCTTTCTCTTTATCTCTCTCTCTCTCTCTCTTTCTCTCGGAAAACATGTAGGTATTGAATAGGGATTTTAGACATTTACATTTATGTAAATTTATGTAAACCATACGCCAAACAAAACATATGCCGATTAAACCATATAGCCATAAAATCGAAGCCAGCACGTTGAAATGATAATGTGAGAAGTATACGTCAGAAACAATGAACTTTGACATCCACTGTCACTTTAAATTATGGGGTAGGAAAACGACACAACTGCGCTGATCAATTTCTACAAAAGAATCAGAAAACAAAACCAGACTTTTTGATGAAGGTTGTTTCTCTGAACTCCGAAGTTTTATCTGAATGAACACGTCATTGCCAATGTTGAAGTGATATCATGATTACGATAATTGACAGAGACGTTTGGGAGTGCGCACGTGTATATACTTCAATAATTAGAGGCATTTCGAGTCCCCCTTTTTATGATCAAATACCTACTAGTTTTTATTCATTGCAAATCAATTATTTTGCCAGCACCAATTACCATTACTGAGACGATTTACGGTATCGTTGAATTTCGTTAAATCAAGAAAAGTTTGCATTACAAAAACCGTTGAAGGGGCAAAAAGGAACTAAAAAGAGAAGCTTTGATATTCTGACCAAGTATAAAGTAAATCAAAGTAAAAGTGGGGTGTCCTAGACATTCGACATAAAATCTCCATGTCTCTGTTATTACAATTAAACTGAAACACCAATGGAATTCCACCTACCCTATTTAACCAATAGGAAAATAAAATTTTTCATGTAGCTTTTTCATCGTCAAAAAATCTCCTTATCCAAGAAAGTCGCAGAGAACCGACTTTTGCCTGTAAATCAACCATACCTAAACCCCCTTTAGTAATTTTAACAAACATACATTTCTTTTTATTTTCTCTTTCTTAGACTCCCATACAAATGAAAACATCATCTTATGTATTTTTTAAACAACAGAATGTGGTATTGGAATAGCAGTCGCCTCATAAGTAATTTACGACACAACTAAAAGCTTTAATATCACAATTTTACCGTAATATGTTAAATAACGCATTCTCCACATATCTAAGATAACTTTAATTTTTCTAATTTTCCCGTCCCAGTTTAAAGCCTCAACTTTTTCTTTATTTTAACCCACATATATAATATCCCCAGTCATTTTATTGGCTCAGCCGAAAACAAGTATTCCATTCCATTCAATTCTTATTAAATCCTGCACTAAATATATCATTTCCGATCTTTCACAGTTAATAGAAATACCAGAAAAATTACTAAAACAAGTTCCCTCATAACAATATCTGCTGACCGTACGGAATCAACAAATAGTATCATCCGCATACTGTATAATTTTTGTTTTACCGTCCACATTCCCTTGACTTGGAATCTGTATACCACATATATTTTCGTTTTGTTTTATCCTTGCAGTTAACACTTCTACCGTAATTATAAAAAACAAAGCAGAGAGAGAGCAATCAAATTTGACATCCACTGTCACTTTAAATTATGGGGTAGGAAAACGACACAACTGCGCTGATCAATTTCTACAAAAGAATCAGAAAACAAAACCAGACTTTTTGATGAAGGTTGTTTCTCTGCATGAATGGCACAAGGTATACGGCAAACTCCGAAGTTTTATCTGAATGAACACGTCATTGCCAATGTTGAAGTGATATCATGATTACCATAATTGACAGAGACGTTTGGGAGTGCGCACGTGTGAATACTTCAATAACTAGAGGCTTTTCGAGTCCCCTTTTTATGAACAAATACCTACTAGTTTTTATTCATTGCAAATCATTTATTTTGCCAGCACCAATTACCAGTGATTACTTAGACGATTTACGGTATCGTTGAATTTCGTTAGATCAAGAAAAGTTTGCATTACAAAAACAGTTGTAGGGGCAAAAGGGAACCAAAGAGAGAATCTTTGATTTAATTTGACTTTGAAAGTGAAGAAATATAAATATATATATATATATATATATATATATATATATATATATATAAAGAGAGAGAGAGAGAGAGAGAGAGAGAGAGAGGAAAACAGAGAAGGGATAGTAGCTAGGAGGAGGGGAGGGGGCGAGGGATAAGGGAGTTTGCTAATAGTGATTCTATAGTAACAGATATATTCTACTGTGATGACTGAACAGGGGAATGGACAAGAAGCGAAAGAGAGGAAGGAGAAATAGGGAGAGGAGAGACAGAAAGAGAGAGAGAGGGGAGGAGAGAGGAGAGAAGAAGTAGAAGAAGAAGAAGAAGAAGAAGGACAAGAAGAAGGACAAAAAGAAGTAGATGATGATGGTGAATAAGAAGAAGCATAACAAGAAAAAAAAAGGAGAGCAGAGATATATCATAGAGAGAGAGAGAGAGAGAGGGAGAGAGAGAGAGAGAGAAAGGGTGAGAGTTAGGGTTAGGGTAAGGGGTAGGGGTAGTGAGAAGGGGAAAAAGAAAATGGTAAATGGTGAGGAAAGGAGGTGGAAATAAGAAAGAAATGAGAGTGAGAGAGAAAGAGGGATTAGTAGAAGGTGAGGGACGATAGCATAGAAGCATGAAGGAGTGAAGGAGACGAGAATAAAAATGTCAAATTGGGTTCTGATATGCTCTAAACTTGTCACTCTATTAGTTCGGAAGTAATCAGTTGATCTCTACTGACAGACATACATCCGTATGAGAGTTAGCTCTAAGTTAAGGACAGGCTTAAAGTTTTTGCATTCCTTAACGTTTAACGATGACAGACATTCAAGATGCCTCGAATCATCAGCGTCAAAAAATTTCATTCTTGACGATTCTTGACGATTTTTGACGAAAAGAAATTTATTTCTTGACGCATGCTCTTCAACGTTGACTGCACTGTTAGATATATTTTCTTGTCGCAGGATGCAAGTATATTATGCAGCGAAATAGAAATCTCTTTGACGAAATAATGAGCTGATCGAGTTAAGATAAATGATCAACAGTTCCTGTGAAGGTGGTTTTCCTCGGTATATTTCAAAATGGCAATTTAACAGATGCCAAGTTGATAGTCGATAGAGAAATTTATCTGTTGACACCGGTACAAAATAATAAATTCGTCAATCACCAAATCAATAAATTGATGAATCAATTACTCAATCAATCAGCTTGTCACCCTATTAGTAAAAATTAATCATTTGATATCCATGGACAGATATTAAGGAGAGGCTTCAAGTTTCTGCATTCTTTAACGTTTAGCAATGACGGGTCAGACAAGATGCCTCGAATTATCATCGTTACACTTTTTTTTCTTCACAGGATGAAATAATAATGCGAGGAGAAAAATAAGTACGAGCATTTTGGACGGAAATGTTGTCTTAATCATAGTTATGGATTTCTTAATGATCAACAGGTGAGGCGAAGAACATTGTGCGCAAGTTGTGTATGCTTCAAAAAGGCAACTTAAACGGATCCAATATTGGTACATCGAGCCATAGATAAATTTTCCGTATAAGCCCACCATTAATTGATTAATTAATCAATTCAATCAACCAACTCATAAACTAATCAATCAATCAACCAATCAATCAATAGATTCGTTAATTTAATTCTACCTTTCATTAAATCCCCTTTGACGTACTTGTACATCCATCATATATCTATCAATTCAATCGATCGATCAATCAATCAATCAATCAATCAATCAATAGATTCATCAATTTAAGTCTACCTTTCATTAAATCTCCTTCGACCTACTAGTGCATCTATCATTTATCTATCAATTCAATCTATCAATCAATCAACCAATTAATCAATAGATTCGTTAATTTAATTCTACCTTTCATTAAATCTCCTTTGACGTACTAGTACATCAATCATTTAT
Source organism: Mesocentrotus franciscanus (assembly GCA_037976565.1). Lineage (NCBI taxonomy): Eukaryota > Metazoa > Echinodermata > Echinoidea > Camarodonta > Strongylocentrotidae > Mesocentrotus > Mesocentrotus franciscanus. The sequence continues at coordinate 31,487,600 of CP137669.1, read as the reverse complement.
CTATCAATTCAATCGATCAATCAATTAATCAATCAATCAACCAATCAATCAATAGATTCATCAATTTAATTCTACCTTTCATTAAATCTCCTTCGACGTACTAGTACATCTATTATTTATCTATCAATTCAATCTATCAATCAATCAACCAATCAATCAATAGATTCGTTAATTTAATTCTACCTTTCATTAAATCCCCTTTGACGTACTTGTACATCCATCATTTATCTATCAATTCAATCGATCAATCAATCAAACAATCAATTAATCATAAGATTCGTTAATTTAATTCTACCTTTCATTAAATGTCCTTTGACGTACTAGTACATCCATCATTTATCTATCAATTCAATCGATCAATCAATCAACCAACCAATCAATCAATAGATTCGTTAATTTAATTCTACCTTTCATTAAATGTCCTTTGACGTACTAGTACATCCATCATTTATCTATCAATTCAATCAACCAATCAACCATTCACTCAACCAATACCCATCACTCTATCATAGTATCATCTCTCCATCCATATATCCCTCCATCCATACATACATCCGTACATACATACATCCGTACATACATCTATCATTCCAACCAACCAACCAACCAACCAACAAATCTGCCATCAAACCAACTGAAGTAATCAGACGAGTTTACAGCATTCATTCATGAAGGGTGACAAAATGACTATGTAACTGGAGGGGCTACATAGGTATATAAGGGAACCCAAGAAACCATAGTCACTACTATTTACAGTCATATCCCACTCCTTCTCACCCCTTCATGCCCTTGGAAAAGCAGTGAACTTGGATTACACCCAAAACTGGATTACTTTGTTAACAAGGGGTTACCAACTGTAAGAGGGTGGGGAGGGTATGGTACGGTAACTGTACTATTCCTACTCCTACCAAGCCATACCATTCACCATCTTCACATCCGACCCTTGAGAAGGCTTACACCATTACACTGTCATTCTAACAGTGAGGGGCTTCCATGGGGTAGGTATAGGGGCGTTATTCATTTGGACAAGCAAACATTGGGCACTCTAGTGTACCTTATCTTACCCTAAATATCGTTATTAAAAACATAATGCTCATAGACAAGTACCATGTCATTTTACAATACACTATCCAGATATTATTCTCCCAGCGAGGTGGCTCCTGTTTGGTTGGAGCAGGGGCGTCAATCTATTGATAATTATATACAAAAATGGGGCAGTTTTTGTTCCTTAAATCTAAAAACAATAATCATAATGACACATACATCATGCACAAAACCCCATTCTTAGATGGAAAACTATGCAGATGAGAGGTGAGATGGGGTGTGGGTGGAGGGGGGGGGGAGGGGGCTAGCTAACAGTACTCACCATTTCGCTATATTTTATCCCTTGATCATCAAGGACATCGAAGAACTCAGTCTGCCAGTGAGGGGCTACCATGACGTCAACAGGACTACCGACCTGTCGAGGGTGCTTCCATATATCAACCTGTCGGTGGAATAAAGAGGTATTCATATTAGAAAATGGTAGTACTCATATTTCATGCTGGTGTTGAGAATGAGAGAGAAAGAGAAAGAGGGAGAAAAATGACAGAGAAAGGGAGATTAAGAGAATGAGAGGGGAAGAGAAAGGGATGGAGGGGAACCGAGGAGGGAGAGAGAGAGAGAGAGAGAGAGAGAGAGAGAGAGAGAGAGAGGGGTGATTGTATAAGATAATGTTTTCCCCCAAACTGTATAATATAATGTGCAAGAAAGTAAAAAGCGAGACCAAGAGAAATATATGATGCTCAATATAGAGGGCTGATAAAATTGCATACGACAGAAAGTTAAAAATAACATAGAGTAATTACAGGGAGATCGAGATTCGAGAAAGATATGCATACAGACAGAAAGGAAGAGATAGAGAGAGAGAGAGAGAGAGAGAGAGAGAGAGAGAGAGAGAGAGAAAACACCACTATCTTTCCCATAAACAGCACACACTTGATACAGAAAACGCACTTAGAAGTAGGCCTACAAAATTTATACAGACGTTGTTCATAATTTTATGGTAACTCCACGTACTCTGCTGAATTTCTACCTGGGTCTATTTTCCTCACAGCTACACACATCCTCATGTTTATACCCCAATAAGCGACTATATGAGACTCTCCATTGGGAAGCATTAACTAATCATGAGGTAACTCTTAGCACCCCCCTGATGGTACTTAGCCCCCTCTCTCTTACATCGCCTTGTTTAACGTTTTCTGTACTTAATGCGAACGTAAGTTAGCCATTTGCGACCATTTTGATGGTGGAATCGTTACAAACTGCCCTACGAATGTTCGGCCATTAAAACACATTCCATTTCATGTCTATACGGGAGGCACAGGGCACATGTCACCCAAGCAAATGGCAGAGAGAGAGAGAGAGAGGGAGAGAGAGAGAGAGGGGGAGAGAGGGGGAAGGCAACGTAAAAAGGATTATACTACCCTCCCCTACTCGATGGCTTGTTTTTTTATAACTCGTATCCAATGCCCCGCCTCCTCTCGTATGGCACCAATCCCACTAAATGGCGGGGCCCATATGTTGTACGCCACTGATGCTGCCCATAATTATACAGCATACTTGTTTGTATTTTGTATTTTGGGCAGAAATTTAGAAATGACATTTGTTTAAAGTCATATCGAACCGATTATATCCTCTAATAAGAAGCATTAACTGAGTCCACCTAATTCCATTATTTGGTGTATACTTTTTTCAGAACCCTACTCCCCATTGCTACATAATAATCCGATTAAAAAAATGGAATGCCAAAAAGGACCATTTCTATAAAATGGTGAAACAAACTGCTCTATTACATAGATGGACATCGCCTAATGATCCCTCCTGAACCCTAAATCTTTGTTTTCAAATTACTTCTTTCTGCTTTTTACGACTCTGTTGGTAGAACCGTTTAAAAAAGAGACGTGATTTGGTAAACAGATTCTCTCTCTCTCTCTCTCTCTCTCGATCGATCGAGCAAAACAATTTCATCTCGTGCACTTTTCGACCATGCCCCTATTCAAATCCTATGTTTCTATTTTACGTGAAGATACAGATGACATATTGTATTCCTTTCGTTTATTTTGTTGCTGTTTTGACATGATTACATGTGACGTGAAGCTTATGGCACACTACTACTGAAATGAATGAAACTCCGATCACCAAAATATCAGAATGATTTGAAATCACTTTGAGAAGTTTCAAGGTTCTATAGAGGAATCGTCATAGAGAGAAAGTACTGGCCTATTTCAAAGGAAAAGGTCTCATCGTTTTTGAACAACGTTAAAGCTATCCAAATCCTATTTTCTGAAATGATAATTTTTTTCATTCTGTTACGTTACATCGTACAATTTTATGCCATTATGACAAAGCTTATTTCCCTTTAAAAATTCCATAGCGTTAGAAAATAGATATTCGTACTGACAACTGCATTTACAATGATTTTTACGTAATATAACTTATACAAAGAACGATGATAAATTTGAAGAACCCTTCCTCCCCGAAACCAACCAACCAACCAACCAACAAACAGCCAAAAAAAAAAATAATTCAATATTTTGTCCCCACAAGGAAATTCGTAGATAGCAAGGCAAGTTTCATGACTTTTCACACAATTTCTACGGTAATCAACAAAATTCTCCCTTAACAGATTAAACGCCAGTAAAACACGTGTTTCTTTCACGCTGCAACATGAATTTAATTACGATTCAGCCAAAGAATAAGGAATAGGGGAATCCCCTTCAAAGCTCGAAATACACACAAGGAGATTTCCCCCGTGTGCTATCTCTGCTCACCAAAATAATACTAAGGCTTACTGAGGGCTAATTACTGCTTTACGACTGGTTCCTGTTGTGCAAAGGTATGTTTTCCGCGATAAAAGCATTTTTGTTTTGTTTCGTACTTTACTATTTTTTTAAATGTCTGTCATCGCCTTCAGTATGGCCATTGTCATTTCAATTGGTAAATTTATCCAGTTTCCTCTCGAAAGCATGAATACGTTTTGGGGGGAAAAAGACAAAGAACGTCTTGACCTTCCAGACATTTTCTGTCACTTATTATAATTTTCACTCAATTCAGTTCAGCGACTGGGGAGGGTGTGGTTTTTTGAAGGAGTGAAAGGTAGGTGATCACAAAATGTTTTCAAAGCTGTTAGAAATAGCACCTGCAAAGTAAGCCACCTATACTCAAAACAGCTGAAACGTTTTAAATGAGAGAGGGTGGTATTGGGATCACGTGTCGGGCATGATAAATAAACAAACATCATGTTAGGGACATTTATTTTCGTGACCCCTTTCAAAGTCGCGTGGTAGGGGGGGGGGCGTCCCCCGTCTCTCAGGATTTTCGTCCATGAGTGGGTATACAACTCGGCGTAAGTGGGTAACCCATGGGTGTGGGAGGGTTGAAAGAGGGGGTTGGTACTTACCCTGTTTTCCCATACTTCTGCTAATGTGTTAACCCATAGGAGATCCTCTTCAGTCTGAGGTGAAATTCGAAGGACTTTATAGCTGGAAGAAAGACACAAATAATTTAGTTTTCAGATTTGTTTTTTATAAAATTGAATGCAGTGTAAATGAAGATGAATTGAATAAGATAATGGAAACAGTTGATATGAAAAGAATATTTTTTGTTTATATAAGAAAAATGTATGGATGGGAGTACCAGCAACCCAGCTAACAGATTATGGGTACAACGAGAGAAAAAAATAGGATCTCGGGATATCCGACAAAACTTAAACATGAATTTTACAGATCATAGAGATTCATCGAAATCAAAAAGATGATAAATTAACCGACTTCTGATTGTTTACGAAAAGTCTCTCTCTAAAAAAAAAAGGAAAATATCACAACAAATAATTTTAAAAAGTCTAGAACATGAAAATCATGACATGGAGCTCATGGAGTGGGGTAGGGGTGTCTGACATCTTTGTGATATAAGAAAGGAGGCATGAAAAGATGTGTCGACTATTGAGTATGTTGAATTGATATTAGTAATAGTATTAATACGGGATTCACAGTGAACGATATTGTTTGACAGGGACATGGGTACTAAACCTTTTTTTTGGGGGAGTAATGGACAGTGTCGCATTTTAGTAAAGATCTACTTGTATATAAACTTATATATATCTTTTTAGACCCTCTCATGTAATCTCTAGATAATCAACTCATCAGAGATCCATTCGCTGAATTACTATTCAGAAAATAGATACATGTGGTCTGGTTTCGATATAATTTAAATGGGTTACACTTAGAACTATATTCCTATATAGATGAAGAAAAACCAATGGCATAGCATGGACCTATCCATTCAGGGGCACTAGCATCATGGTTGGGGGCGGCACTACCCTCTTTTCACGTTCCTTTCCCCTCTCATTCCCTTATCTCTCTTAGGGTTTCAACCTTCCCCCTTTTTAAAATAATTCTTTTACCGCGGTTCGATGGGAGGGGGGGTCACGTGCATCCCATGTTCCTACTAGACCACAAATGCAAACGATTTGAAACAGGTGAGAAGTGACATTACTTACTCTACAATTATCGCTCGAGAAAATGAGGTATACGAGGCCCAGCATTGTTGGCAATTATAGCGTAGGCTTTGCCTCATAACTATATGTCATGCAAGTCAATCGCTCATTCAGAGAATTATAGCGAAGGCTTTGCATCATAACAAGTCAATCGCTCATTTGGAGGTGGGGGTGGTAGTTTTTTCTCCATTCCATGATAATTTATGGAAATTGAAGTTTGATATTAGATTTGTCATTCTAAAATAACTGATTGAATGTGTGACAGAGAATCAACCGAAAACCTCGTATAGTACAATCCATGGATAAATCTCTCTATAACGAATCGGAAATGGATATGTGAGAAATGAATAACAAATGTAACTTGTACATTATCTAAAGAAGGTTGGTGATGCATGGTCTGACAACAGTCGGCAAAAACAAAATCCTCCGATTTGATACGGGATACAATGAAAACGTTAAAATCGTAGCTAATGTGCGTTAAAAACAAGATCGCTCGCATAAGAGGAATCGACAAGGGCCCTCAGGAGAAGGATATCCCCTTACGCGCACCAAACTTCATGTATGCGCTGATCTGGCCCAAGGCGAGTGATGTCTTGGCTATCCATCGTGTTCATGCAATATGTTTTATGATTTCTTTTTTTACAGGGCTTATGTCCAGAGCCTTTCCCAGGGTTGCAAACATTTCGTCGGAAAAAAAAGAATGGGGGAATCAAAATATTATCGGTTTGGATACTGTTCAGCCTCTTCAGTAATTTGTAAATAAGTTGTTTGTTGTCTGCGATGTAATTAAAAACGGTTGTTATTTGATACAAATTAATCCGTTGTTTCCATGCAACCAGCACAACAGTTCCCCGAAATCTACCACAAGCAAACGTATGATATTAACATTCCGAGAAACAAACGAAAGCTTGCCAAAGATGAACAAATACGAAATGATACGAGATAAATGTGGTCATTGAAAATATTGGGTAATCACCAGAACATTGTTCATTTTTCATAAGTAAAACAAAATGTAAATACTTTTACTTTTCCCCTCTCATTTTTTCTTTATAATTCATCATCAACGAATCATGACCATTGCTTAGTATACTTTGAGAAATATGACCTGACTGTTTGGATTTATTCTTAAAGCTTCGATGTTTTTTTTAAAGCATGGTTTGCCTACGCCTACATATCTTTCAACATAATGATAGAAAGTGTTTCCCTCGCGAGACGACAAAATGACACAGTCTCGTCTCTAATCTTGATCTTACTTAATTCTGCAATGATAATAAACACATCTTCCTATTTTTTCGCACCTTGTTATTTGATATCGTCTGATATTCTCTGCAGACATTGGCGTAGCGTGATTCCACCCACCCTGGGGGCATTGGAACGATGGGGTGGGGGTTACTGATTAGATGGAGGATGCACGATGTGGTTTAGGCATCTTCTTTTCTCGTCCATTTCCCATTTTCGCTTTCACTTTCATTTTCTTCTCTCGCTTATTCTTTCTTTTTTGTTTTGTGTTTTCAACATTCGATAGGGGCTTGGTGCCCCCGTGCCCCTATAGCTAAGCCACTGTCTGCAGACGATAGTAAGGTGTGGCAAGAAAGATGTAGTTCGCGCCAACCGTGCATCCGGCTTGAACGGTTGCCATAGCGACGGATGGACGCATCCTAAGGATTGCACAGAGAGACAGGGTAATAGTTTTCTTTTCGATTCTTGGACCTCCCGTTTCAAGGCTGACATCTTTCAGGGGGTGAAAAAGAATCACATTTTAACACTTATTTGAATACGCGAGATTCCGAAAATATCTCACACCGCCAAAGTCAAGGTTGTCCAGGCATTGACAGACATATTACTTTTGTTCTGACAGGCCAAAAAATGTCACTTCTGAGTATGATAAAAGCCTCCCACACTCAGAATATATTTTTGAATTTAAAAATACCTTGTTTACATTGATCTTCCTTTATATACATTTTAGAATCACGAAGCATAATTGACCTAGTCGGACAAAAATTTAAAAAATCGCATCCATCACTATCTCATTTATGTAAATGGGCCCCTACCAATCATGCGAATAATTTACGGAATGGATTTTAGAGACACACCCAAGCTGCTTTTAATCAGATAGGCCCATATAATTTGGCCTCAACCACAATAGTTTTTAAAGTTTTGACCTATATTTTCATCATTTAGAATTAAAGAATTATTTATTTATTTATTTATTTCACTTCTTTATTCAGGGTAGTCTGTTCAGTATACAATAATAAAAACCTGGTCTTCCACAGAGCCCTGATTATAAAAACTGCACATAAAAAATACATACAATTAGAACTGTACAATATCAAATTATAACATTTAACATAAAAATTATGACGGAATAGATAGGGGCGCACAGGGGCGTCCGCGAAATTACTCTGAAAAGGCGTACGAGAATTAGAGTAGCTCTGGGCTCCGTCTTATAAAGAGTTGCGATTGATCTGAATCAATTATTGCAAGTCCTCCAATCAATCGCAAGTTTGCAGTCCTCTATACCTCTTATGTACATAGTTGTGATTGATGTCAATCGCAAATAAGTTGCGATTAATCACAACTGTTTATGAGGCGGGGCCCTGGTGTCCGACATTATAGGGGACCCAATGCGGTCAACAGACTAAGCGATAGATCATTCCAATCAGGACATAGTCGATTTTCGGCCTAGAAAGGATTATTTATTTTATGGTGAGACTTGGGCCTCCTTTTCCACGTCAGAGACAATTACACAATAGACTGACATATATTATTTGATAACAAGATATATGTAAACCTGTATTAAGCAATTTGTCATCTCCCCGGATTGAAACAAATATGAAGAGGAAAAGAATTCTGGTAAGGGGAAGGGGGCAAATTAGGGCGAGTACGGGAACAGGACAAGGAAACTGAAAGACAGACTGGAAAAGTCTTTATAAAAGAAGCTAAGGAGGAGATAATGTAACTGAGACATAAGAGGAAATAGATAGAATGGCCAAACCCTACCATCGTACGAAATCTGGGGGTCTTTACGGCAGGATTATGATATGACCAATCAGTAAAATAGTAAACCAAGTTCAGCCGAAATTTCAAGATAAGATATACATATACCTTAATTTCAGTCCACAAAAGGCACCGGAAGTGACTTCCAAATTAACCGCAAGTTAATTAATCGAACCATGTAATTTAATCTGGGTATTGTGGAGAAGTTAAAAAGGTTAATTTAAAAGCTCGTCCAACATGCAAAATAAACACCAACCTTATGAAAACAGTGTAAATTTTTCTAAAAAGAAATTCCTCTAAAAACAACGATACCGTTACTCATAAGGTCGCAACAATAGATATGCAAATATATTTCAAAATAAATTATAAAAATAAATAAATAGATAAAAAATAATTTAACAAAATAAAAAATTGAAATTTTGAATTTCTGTCAACTTTGACATAAATAAAGCATGGTTTCTTTGGCCTACAAGTCAAAATAAGACGTCTAACGAACCACTTACTGTCTACTATATTCAAAGTCATGCCAAAGTCAGCTTCTCGAGCAAAAAAGAAATTTGGCCAGTATAGGCGGACTGCACAATTTTTATTTCCACAGGCATAAGCGAGTGCTAAGTTTTACGGATAAATTTAGTGTTGGTTGGAGCTAAGGTAAGGTCAGGGTATATCATGCTGTAATCGGGGTAGGATTAGTGTACAAAATGGGGTTATAGGGTTGGATTTAGGGATAAAATAGGCAAAGACAAGTGACGTAAACAAAACAAATAGTTAATATCTTATTAACAAGGGAAGCCTCATCAATATTAATACTGAAGCCCAAGCAGTTCATACTTACCCCAGCATACACCTGGGTCGATACAAGCGAATTTGGATAGAATGCCTTTTCCAAGGTTGTTAGCACCGGACAAGGATCGGACTATATACCCAAGACTTCTCGTATGAGGGTCAAAACATTCACCAATACACCAAAGTGCTCCCACTTTAAACTTCTTCCGTTGTTGCTTTAAAAATACGTTTTCTTGGTAATTTTGCCATTAATGATACCATGATTGATTTTGTGTTAGAGCCAAAAGTAAGCTTAATATGTCTCTTTGATATTAGTCAATTTAAACCAAAAAAAAATCCATTATTCTAAATTTAGAATAATAATGGTCTTTTTGCGAGATTCGTTATTGGGAAAATGATTACCGAACCTCCGGTTTAATGAATCGAGTATTTCTTTGAAACACGACCCTCGCTACAGGTGAACCTTAGGAATGATCACACTCTACAAATAATGAGAAGTTACCGGAATTTTATAAGCGATTTAGACCCTTCTCAAAATTCATCGTTACCTTTAGAATATCTTTATCAATAATCCGAAATGACACGAGACAAAAATGGTTAAAACATTACGGGCAGAAAGATAACTCAGTAAACAAATACCGACTGTCTAAAAGGCGACTTTGCTTGAAACTTAGCTTCAAGCGGGGTTTTCTGTTTGAAGAATAATAACAAACACAACAATAACAACAATAGTAACCACAACAACAACAATAATAACAATGATAATAATAATAATGATAATAATAATGATAATAATAATAATAATAGTAATAATAATAGTAATAATAATAATGATACTACTACTACTAATAATAATAAATACTACTATTACTACTACTAATAATAATACAATTAATAATAATGATCTTTTATAGTCCACTCCAAATTTTATTAAACCGAAAATGGAAATTCTTTGTGCCAAATTAATCGTGAGCCCGGCAGCCACTGAGCAGCGCCATATCGACATTGCTCTATCCCCTTATTGTTGAACGCCAAACAAGGTAGCAGCGACTCCCATCTTTAACGTCTTTTGGTATGACGCGGCCGGGATTCGAACCCACGACCTCCCGGTTGTGAGGCGGACGCTCTACTGACTGAGCCAACACACCGGATAATAATAATAATTAGGCCTTATTTACCCAGAGTTGCCACATCAGCATTAATAATGCTCTTCATGCGGTCCCTGCAATTATTATTACCCCAGCTCTTGCCGGGTACTCATTTACACCTGGGTGGAGAGAGGCAAATGTGAATTAATGTCTTGCCAAAGGACATTAGTGCCGTGTTGGGGTTCGAACCCTCAACCCTTGGATTTGATAGTCAAGAGAATTATACACTATACCACGGCATCTCCTTTACACAGTAAAACAGATGGAGATGAAAGGAAGGCAAAGCTTGTGTTGGGAACGCCATGACCAAATGAAAGAAATTATAGTAAGAATTTCACTATTTTTTGCGTTTCTTTTCCACCGTCAAATTAGGAAAATTGAGAAGAGGAGAGGAAATTCAATACTTGGGTGGAAAATTAGGAAAAGTCTGATCGTGGTTTTTTCGGTTGATATATAAAAAAAATATAAAGCTTATCTCAAATGGTTACTTTGAGTACCGAGCAGTGTTTCGTATGATGTGTTATTAACTTGAGGTATCATCTTCCATCAAGAGACCACAAAAAGCAATAAACGTCGAACCACAAATACCTGACTCTATAACAAAGAAAAAACTTAAGGTACTGTGTCCGTTTTTATGGATAAACTCAAGGAGTTATTAGGCTGAAGGAGGAGGGGGGCACAATTCTGAACATCTCTGACGAGCATCAACAACGGAAAAGGAAGAGGGGGAAACCGGCCAAACGAATTGTGTCTGTTTGTTATAAACTTTGCAAAACGATGTGTAGGATTCTGTGAAGGGCAGGGGCATAGTTCCGAAAAATCTCTGACGAGTATCCCCCCCCCAAAAAAAAGGGGGGGGGGGTAGAAGAAGAAGAAAATGCAGTTTTGTGTCTCTTTTGCATTTTGGGGTGCTAAAGTTTGGAAGGGACACGGCACAAGAACACAATAGCTAGGGACTACATTTTTCCCCTTTATACTTTTGTTATGCCTCTTGGTTTAAAAAAAGGGAATGGGCCGGTTGTTACGCTCCCCATAACAAATAAATAAATAAATAAACATAACCCAGAGATGGTGGGTATGTTAAGTGATGAGTCGCAAAGCGAGCAGAATGGGGAAAGTAAGACAATTTCCCAGGCGCTTTATATAGGTCGATCAAGACAAGATAATCTGATTGAGATCAATTGATATAGGATATTTGAAGAAGAAGCTCTGATATAGACTTGAATGCTGAATCCTTCAATCAAAGGCATTTTATCGAATACTATACCAAGGAGATATTATGCAAAAATTCCAGCCTAATATCTCATCAGTACTACTGGTGAAGCATTGTAAAGGAAATTGTCTCGGAGATACTTTGAATGATTGGTTGCATGTCAGATGGGTATAACAAGGCATTATGAGGTTTTTTAATCTATAAAAATGCAACAGAAGCACAAATTAATTACTGCAAATTACAACTACAGACAAGCACTTTAAGTCTTTACAGATATACATGTCTCAAAATCCAAAAACATTGTGACAGATTTATTATTTTATCTTAAACAACAAACAAAAAAAATCATTAATTTCATATACATTCGTGATGGCTCGGTGGTAGAGCAGTGGTCTTGTAACATGGAGGTCCCAGGTTCGAAACCGATTCGATGCACCGGTGCCTTTTGTTATGGCATTCATTCTTATCACCAAGTCCTTCGGATAGGATTTAAAGCCCTATTACATCTGGTATTTTATCTACACGCATAAAGTCGTGCTTTCTTATAGTAGTCAGTTAACAGTCATTAATCCTCGTTAACAATTCCCTTGGATAGGATTCGAGGTCGTAGGCTACAAAATATGTTGCTTATCTACAATATAGCATTCAGGGTAAATATTGACAATCCTATCGACAACCCTATTCGTTTTAAAGCGAATTTGCTAGCTCGTATGAGATCATGCCAGAAGTGTGATAATCATTGAAGAAAATATTTTCCTATAGTATTACGTTATTTCAGAACTGCACATGTAGCAATCGGTTTAGTCAAAAAGTACATTCATTCATGGTCACGTGGTTCGAGGATGATCAACTAAATTTTTCATTCACCGTCGTGCAAAAGCTTTCCTGGGATTTAAAAAGAAAGAAAACGATACGATTTTGCTCGATTTTATACCTCAACGGATCGCTTCCCTCTAACGAATTTCCACTTTGTTCTACTCCCGAGGGCATTATGAGAAAAGTAGTTTGTGATTAGTAATATTCTGTTGTTAGTTTTTCTTTCTATTTAGGAGAAGGCCGTGGTTGCCCTTTCGCGGACCTACTTCACATTATTTTATGCAGGTTATTTGGCTAGGGTATAAGTACGCATAAATTTGCAACGCCTGCCACTTTACTTTAATACGTTCAGCCCTACTTTCGTTTGATCACATATAATATAAGTTTGGGGTGACTCGTTTCCATTTTAAGGTAGTGTCAAATGAATGAGGATCATCAATTCTTTTGATGGTTGATGGTTTGATGATTTGTTTTGCCTGACTGCTAAGATAGCAAGTGAATGCTTGTACGTAATCAACCAGGGGACCGACGGACTTAAGTCCTCTCCGAGGAACTTGGTAATGAGGATTAATTAGAGGGCACTTTCGCATCGACCTGATTTCGAACCCGGGATGAGCCATCACGTCTTATCAATGAATGTAACTCTGCTAATTTATTAGAGTAACATAAGAATGGGTGAAGTACACAGGCCTCCTGAGGGGCTTGTAAAACAAACAAACAAACAACAAATTAACAAACAAACAAATACAATTTCCTAAATCTTTGTTTGCGGGGAATGGTCAACACATATTATGCAGATCATGTTTAGATTGTGTTTAATTCGATTTGATTTATTTTCCACACGCTGATAACAAAATGAAATCATGATACAAATTAAATTGTACATTTCAACGAATGGCAAAATTACAAAAATAATTTAGATTAATAAATAAAGCAAACACACGTTATATAGCTAAGTGGAAATAATGAGTAAACTTGTTTGTGTATCTAAAAAGTCATTCTGCCACTCCCGAACTATCAATTAACAAGTATTAATATCAAATTATAATAATGAACAAGGACAAACATGGTGCTATAAAAGTAGAGCTGGCAGACTCTAATTAAAATCATATCCATGATTAGTTTATATTTTGGTGACGGTAATTTTGCCTGAAACTGTCCAATATCCGTACAACGTACAATCAAGCAAACAGACAAACCAACTGAATGAAAACCACTGCTACATAATTATCACTCCAATACAATGACCCTTAGGGCTGTTATTATATTTAAAAGTGTGAGATTATTGCACGTGCCAACATGGAGAGAACGGTGTGAGCAAACTGTGAAACAATGCCCTAAAGACAGAATAACAAAGCACGCACTATCGTCAGCTCTGTAAGAAAATTTGAATGAAAAGCCCCCGAACGCGGGAAGACTCAAAATATGGCCGGAAACTGTGATGATTTATTAAAAACATCCTGTGGTAATCACTGAAATATTCTCATTGCGTGAGATTTCTGGTCACACATACAATCATGTATGAATTGTGGTTACTGAACTAAAAATCAATCATCACATGTAAGCATGGTCGGAGTACGGTGAATTTCATTTCTCTCTTATCAATGTAAACATTCATATTTCCACTTCCTCATTCCCTCAAATGCTATATTTCCGGCATGTCCGATGAAGGGACGACATAAACCCGTAACTTTAACATGGAATTATGTGTTTGCAACATGCCCCTTCTCTGTCTGTCTCTCTGTCTCACTCTCCCTCTGTCTCCTCTCTCTCCTCGCCTTGATTTCTACCAGTTTCTCTTTGCCCCACTACCCTATCATCCCTTCTTTCCCTCTCTTTCTGTCTCACTCCTTCTAGCTTTCTTTCATTTTCTCTTTGCACTCATTTACTCACTCCCCCTCTCTCCTCCTTCATTTTGAAACGCACTGTCTTTTTGCCCTGGTATCTTTGGAATCCCTGTTTTTCTCTTTCCCTCAGACTCTCTTTCTTCTCCTCCATTTTTTCTACCCCACCCACCCTCTCCCCCTTTTCTTTTCTCTTACTCAATTTCCTTTCTCCTCCCCCTCCCTCTCCCCTAAATGCCTCAAATCAATTCATGTCTCTCTCGGCTCATCCCTTCTCTCCATTATAGTCTCTATCTGACATGTTCGTGATTTTGGCAGCATTAGTTTGACCGATCTAGGAAGATTTGCAATATAGCTCGAGTGACATGAAGATTGTGTTATATTCCAGTGTGCCGACATTGATAAACGATTGGAAGAACTAATAACACAGCAGGATCAAGTCCGAAAAACCGAATGCATCTCTGACAATATTTCCTGTCAATATTTAACGGTTATATATTCGATTTCTTATGAGCTCTTTCAACCAATAACCCTTTTGGTGAATAATTGTTAAATTGTGAATAGGAAAAAAGGAATGGGTTATTTTCGGTCACTAGGCTACTCTGATTATGAAAGTGAAAGAAGGTAGATCATTATAGCTAGAAACAAAAATGAGAGTGCGCATGGGGAGGGGGGATCGGCCCATATTATTTAAAATTGGGATACATTTTCCAACAAGGAAAAAAGAATGTATCCTCGGATTTCCAAATCTGCTGACAAAAGTGAACCAGGTTCTCAAAATTAATGTTAAGATCTGAATGCAGGTTTCAGTCAAGTTTTCAACTACAAAAAGCCCCGTTTCATCATCATCCATCCCAACCCAGGCTTGTAGCCATGCCCTTAAAATTAAGAAGCACATGCTGTCTAGATTAATCAATCAATTAATTAATTAATTATTATTTCTAAGTATCATTTGAGGTGTCCACACTTGTACAAGCATTGCTTTT
This sequence comes from Mesocentrotus franciscanus, assembly GCA_037976565.1. NCBI lineage: Eukaryota > Metazoa > Echinodermata > Echinoidea > Camarodonta > Strongylocentrotidae > Mesocentrotus > Mesocentrotus franciscanus. The sequence continues at coordinate 31,472,274 of CP137669.1, read as the reverse complement.
TAGTGGACCCCTCTGTTTCCAATATGTATTCTTAATTTGTTGTAAATGTTTGAAATTGATTTGTAATGTTTTGTTGGAAACATAAATAAATTGAAATTGAAATTGAAAATAGATGTCGCAATGAAATAAATGTGTAAAATCCAAATTCACCATTTATCCAATAAGGGGTACGGCTAATTTCGGAGAATGGCATAGGTAAAATAGGAATTATCCTCCTAGCCTAAAGGCTATCGGTTAATACAAACATGCTAAATTAATAGAATAATTGTCATCAATATATCATTCTATTTCTTAATTGTAAAGTAACTGTACTCCATTTCAACAGTGGTATTACTGGTAATCATGAAAACTATTGTCCCTTTTCCTATTCCCCCTTTGGAAACCGTGACACATCTGTGAGCCTCCCTGATATAATTATAATATAACGTAATTCCTTATCGAAAATTATCGAAAATCATGTGAGATCCCCGGTCGCCGCCATTTGCATGCGAAGTTTGACCGATCCAGGGGCCTCGGGAGAGACTGAACTTTATATAGGAACATCGTGAGCTAAAAATAGTCAGACTATATGACTTATAGTGGCGTAGCATGCGTCCATACATTAAGGGGGCACCAGCATCGGGGGCGGGGGAGAGGGCGATCCGGTCTTATTATTGATGGATGAAAATGCTACTTAACAAGGTCTTGATTAGGGTGAGGGTGTGGGAGGGGGTCATATCTTCCTTTCTCGTCCTCATTCCCCTTCTCACTGTTTCTCCCTTTTCTCTTTATATTTATTGTTCATTCGACTGGGGCGCATGCCCCATGCCCCATGTATCTACGCCAGTGGTTACACTATGTGATATCACCTATCTAATATATAAAATACACATGTTCAATGTATTATAAATATGTTTACCGACGGCTATACCAAAAATTGTAATCTCGGATGTGTAAATGAAGAAAAAAAGAAGAAAAAAAAATCTTCATTCACGATAGAAATATACACTTTAGAGCTCTATACAATGACAAATTCGCACCTATCACGAAGTGAGGGGCAATCAAGTAAACATAATGTCCTATGTCAAACAGTATATTTTACGTAATAAGTACTGTATCACATTGATAGTTCTATATACTACAGCTTTGGATATGTCTAAATATCTAGTATTACCACTTTGCAGAACAAATATATAATTGACACATCAACTAGCTTCAAGTTGGCCTAACAGTGGCTAATAGCCTAATACGCATGTTGCATAAAAAGGGAAAACCGTCAAAATAATGTTTCACATTATTTTGTAAATAAGAAAGAAAAGAATGGAAATAAAGTATCTATGTAACAATCTATGCAGAGTTACAACACTAACTAAGTACAACCAGACATTATCTCATCACCATTCACTCCAACTCATGATCTCGCATAAATTTGATAATATCTTTTCACTGAACAAAATGTATTTTTCTTCAGGACATTAACCTCAGAAAATGCCTTGCATTTAAATCGATAAAAAGGGGATGAAAACGAACCGAAATAAAAGCATAACCGAATTGTTATACTCACTTGTCATAACGAACAGCTGCGATGGCTAGCCCGAATAGGGAGAGGGAAACAAGGAGAAAATACCCCCTCATAGTTGCCCGATAAATCCTCATAGTACTGACTCCAAACGAAGACAAAAAATAAGCAATCGAAATCTCCACCAAACATCGACTCCGAAATACTCCGTCTCTTTATCATCTGCGCATTGACATGGTGTCGCAAACGAGTTTGCATCTCAATTATCCCCAAACTAGGGTATTGCTGACGTCATACTTATCTCTCGTGAAGGTCTGAAACTCAGAACAATGGACAATTGTCTGAGGTATAACGAAAATCATCTACCAACGGACTGGGGTCGTGCGAACGCTGTCCCCAGCGCGGTCAGAGCGCCCGCTCTATCACAAAACGCGAATCGTCATGCGAACCAGAAAACCGCGGCAACTTGGCAAAGTGACGTCACGCCTTAGGTGATTACAACTTTGCTATTGACGTACAGAGAACAGAGTTATCAGATTAAAATTAAAAGATGATTAAGACCCAAGTGTATTTTGAGATGCTGATAAATACGTTATACCCGGTAGAATGGTAGAGAATAATCAGATGCTGCGCAAAGTTTGCAACTTTGTTCAACTCTCTATATTTTGCGCCTGGATATATATAATCGGATAATCTCGTTGACGGCATAAGCGTTATCAGATTATCAATTTTGTGGGGGCAGCCTGCGATTGTTTTATCAGTTTTGAATGTCAGGGATTCAATGGAGTTGTCGCTTGGATCCTAAACGCCTAATTTGATATTTTGGCAAAGGATAACCTTTTGTCTGGGGCACTTTCGATGGCTGTACTTCTGCTTCTAGTCTTTATAAAATACTCTCCGCATTTTGCCTCGTTCGCAATAACCTTAGATATTTATACTTCTTTTACTTAACGCAATCGATTATGTTTTTGTTGGAAGTGTGCTGGCTATCAATGATAAGAATACATCTTATATTGGTTGTTGTATTTTGTGAAAGACACTATGTAATGTTGCTCAAACCCAATCTAAGGTGTGCTTTAAAGCCCAAGTCCACTCCAAAAATAACTTACTTTTAATAGAACCAGAAAATCAGACAAACCAATCGAAAAAAGTTTGAGCAAAATCGGATAACTAATAAGAAAGTTATGAATTTTTAATGACATGAAAAACTTTGAAAATCACTACACAAATTGGCAACTCACTCATGAGTCTGTGACGTATGGTCCTCACTATCCACTAATTATTTTCTTTATATTGATAATATAAATTTCCTATTTTCACCCTAAGAATCTTATTTCTTCACAAGTTAGATTGTTAGTAATATTATTTTTTGTGTGGATGCACAAATAAAGAGTAATTTTGTCCAGTTAAATCATGAAAAATTGAATTTTGATAAACTATTTATATAAAAATCAATAATTATGAAATACAATATTCAGAAAATAGTATCAATTCTTCAAAATTCATAAAAGTTTTTGGGAAATGTCATGCACGCAATATGATACAAATCATATAACCTGGGCAAAGGCATGAGGAAATCAAGTTTTGGGGATAAAAGGAAATTAATGGGATTAAACTATGTAAAGCAATTGATAGGTTGTGAGGACATGACGTCACAAACTGATAACCATCTTGGCAATTTGTGTTGTGATTCTCATTGTTCCATAGTTTTACATACTTTTCAAAAAAATCATAACTTTCTTATTAGTTATCCGATTTTGCTCAAACTTGTTTTGATTGGTTTGTCTGATTTTTCTGCTTTTATTGAAAGTAAGTTATTTTTGGAGTGGACTTGCCCTTTAAAGGTTTCAAATTTTAAAGATTTAACGATATTCAATATTTGGTAGAATTACTCACAACTCTATTATGCTTCTATGTTAGATCTAAAGATTTGATCAGCTTCGAGCGAAAAGATTATCACTAATTGATAAACATAAAGAAGTTTTAAAAAAGATACTAAGTTACTAATCAATTACTTATCTAAATATGAATATTCAAAGATAAACACGGTACCTTTCGATCTATTGGTGTCTAGTTTTGTCATATTAAGCCAGCACTCTCTTTTTTTTAGTGCAGACGTCTGAATTGTACTAAACGTTTCATTTAGTCATTTTGGCGCGCTCCGTAAAATTGACCTTAATTTGTGAACAAAATGTTCATATTTCCCGAAACTGACCCGGAAAAATCGGGTTGTCTGTTGGGCAAAGTCAGCAGGAAACGTGGAGGGCTCACACTTGATCTCTGTATCAGCTGTCTCCACATGTATTCTTGTCTTTTAGAATGGGACACGAAAGAACAAAGGGGATTTTAAAATGACGAAGAAACTGTCAGGAAGCCACATCAAAGGATAGAAATACGGACAGTCTAGAAAGTTAGTTTTTTTGTGAGGGGGGGGGGGTGCAAGAATGGTGGGAAAATGTTGTGTGAATCGTGCATTGATGTTTTTAAAATCGATATAGTTGAAGATATATTGAGAAATAAAGAGGAAGAAATACATTTATATGTTTGAATACATTTTATCGTGGTAGTTATGAAATGATAGTTATAATTATTTTCTGAATATATTGTTTGTATTGACTTGGTTTTGAACTCGGAACCCTCCTGAATACGAAACCACCGCTCTACCACTGAGCCACCTGATGTGGAATGCAAAATGAAGAGCGTCAGAAATTATGGTGTATAGACATAGAATTGAAAATGATATTAGATCCAGGATTCACTATCGATCGATGAATTCATTTCCATTTTGCCTCGATTCAGCTGTTCCTTTTTTCTTTAAGGGGGACAGCCTCTTTAAAAAGCATTTGGTGATTATCGTCCGCTTAATCCCATGCCACCGGTTAAAGAAATTAGGTGCAAATCCACATAATTGCAATGCAATTGGCCTCATAGTCCTCGAAATGAGCAAATACTACCTACACGACCTATGAAACACCAGTACTCCATAGTTTTCGCCAAATATTGTGAAAACATGTAGCCTCTAATTAGTAATTGGCAGTCATGTCGTTATCATCTTCTTTTTTTTTTCATCGCCAGCTGGACATCATCATGTAATTGCGTTTTTCATGAATATCTAGAGGGTATTGACAAAATGTACCAGCTTGTATTTAGATTCAAGTTTTTATTGCAGAGTTAGATCGGATAAAGGGGGAGGGCAATTCCGATATCACTATGCTGTGGTGTGCATGCCTAAAATTATCGAAGAAAATTTGAATTTGAAGCTACCACACCCATTTCCCCCACGAAAAAGTTTTGATCCAAATCAGTTTATTGTGACCTTTGACATGAGCTTTTAAAAATAAAAGTTGAGCTCTGGTCACGCAATTGAATTGTGAAAGAAACCGTCTCGGAGCAACTTTGGAAGGTTGCTCATGTAAAAATATAATTCGAGGATAATATATGAGGCTTTGGATTCATCAAAGTGGTTAGAAATGGACTCAGTCTCGCTGAAACAGCCACTGCACACAGAAATGCGTGTTTGGGACTACACCCATATATGACATGAATGTTCGATCCAAACACTTCAAGTATTTCTCATCATATTTCGAAGATGAGAGAGTGTGAAGAACAATCCTTTTCAGGGGACTTTTCTGTTCTGCTATCCTTTTTAACACTTTGTGTGTTTTTTGGATTTTATTTGAAGTTTTATTAATCAAAATCAAAGAACGATTACAATGAACAAGACATAAACAAGATATTAAAGGCAGGTGGCAATGGAGAAATAAATATACACAAAGTTAATGAAAATGCTATAAGGACGTGTCTTCCGATTGTTAATACACAATATGAATATCAGTTAAAGTCTATCCTCCACTTTCGAAAATGAAGAGCAAGTCTACCCTTATGCTTGGCTATTCTATACTCTAAATCTTTGTTTGACTTAAGAGTGCCTTAAAACCATTCATGTTAGGGGAGATCCCTCTGAATCTGCAATTATAATTATAATATTTAAACAGTAAGAAACATATGTTAAGAATTTGTCCTTTTAAAACTTCCTTTCACTGAATTATGCCAAGTAATCTGCTCCCGCGTTTACCCTTTCTCGCTTTGACTGTGTTTTAGTCTTAATCCTCTTATATAGATCACTATTTATGAATTAGTTTTATTTTTTGAGATTCTTCCCCTCTCCCACTATCTCTTTCACCCCACTATATCTCTCTCTCTATTTATTTTTGTCTTACTCTCTCATTCTCTCTCCTTCTCTCTCTCTCTCTCTCTCTCCCCTCCCCTCCTTCTCATTCATTATATATCTCTCCATATAACATATTCTTAGAGTTACATTTCCCCTGTTACTCTCTGTCTCCATATTCCTTCCTAAAACATGGCATACCTTTAAAAAAAAATTCCTTAGATACCATCGCTTTATTATCATCTTTCTTTCATACTAATCATGCTTAACATTGTACATGTACATGAACATTCATGTAGTTACGGCTTATTCAGATCCAATATACCGAGTTCACCTTAAAGGGATCGTTTAACAGTGTTAAATATGAGATACACGGCCCTACATGTTATTAGTGTCTGTGATATGGTGTAATAATGAAGCCCTAAAAAAATTGCGCTTCAAAATGATCAAGAAGTGCCTCAAAAAAGTAAAAATCTTTGATTGACCGGTTTTACCATACTCGTTTTCCCTAATAGACTATAGTGTTATGAAAACCGTCAGGCGAACGGTTTTCAAAATTTGTAATTCCAATCATAAATATCTTGATAATCAGACAGGCGATCAGCTTGTAAAAGTCATGGGGTTCCTGACTGACCTAAAGGTTTATGATTATCATTGCATCATGAGCTAAATCCAGAATTTTGTTTCAGAATCTGAGACAAAGTTACCGGATCCCTTTAATTGATCATGTTTATTTTCTTGATTTAATTTTTTATTTCTTCAAATCAACAATAAAACGAAAATTACAGCTGTTTTATCATTTAAAAGTGTTTTGCTACTCATCAACATCACGATTGCAAAGAATTTCGAGAAAATATTCGCAAGGCACTTTCAATAGCTCTGTCCATCACCCGTAGAAATGTGTGAACATTACAATGGCGTACTGTACAGGGGAGTTGCTCGAGGAGTTGGAACGGAGGGATAGGGTAACTAACATCCCTCCCGAAATTCAAAATTTCGGTCGCTTAATCTGCAATTATTGTCGGGAAAATAATAAATCGGATAACCTTTCTTTGGACCGTTTATTATTTCATTCCTATTTTAATATATCTGCAACTTGTGCCAGCAAGCCCAATTGATTTGATGTGTTCACGTTGTACTTACGCTAAAAACATCTTTATGTTATTCTCACCGTCCTCTAAATATAACTGTAATGTGACAATGAACAAAGCTGATTAATGCTTGTATGTTCATCATGTTCATTGACAAGTTCCATTTTTTATGTTGATCTAATGTCAGCAAATTCGGGCTCCCACCCCCCTAGCCCAATTCAATTAAAAAACGCCCCTGGGTAATTCATATTTATAATTCGGAGAGGAGTTGTTGCCCGACGACCAAGATGGCAGCGTAGATTTCTTCGGTGGTCGGTTGGATCTCCTTCTCGGGCAAGAAGAAGCCGTACTTGCCCTCATCACGGAGTTCGAGAAGGTAGCTATACTTGATCCCCAATTCACCGTAAGCCCAGTCGTCACTGCACCCAGATGCCGGGTCTATTTTTTGTAAAGACACACATAGAGAATCCATATTTTTTTTATTGGTGTTGCAAATGATTTATTTGTAGTGCCGTACACCGGCGATTTAGAGACCTAGAGAGGAGCATCGGCATTAATAGACCAATAAATGCAAAGTTTTTCGAAAGAAGATGTACTTCCTTTATACATCGAGTCAGTGGCGTAGATGCAGTGAAACAGGGAGCACCAGGGGGTATCGGGGCACCCCCAACCCCAATCGAATGTCACCAACAACAAAAAAGAGACGGAAGATAAGGTGAAAAGATGATGACACGACCCCACCCCTTCCCTACCACCCCCTCGATCCCCCACTATCCTTGTTCTCTCGTATTTTATTTACCCCCCCCTACTTCTCCATGAATGGGCTCACGTTACGCTATTAGGTTTTATGGTACTGATTATGTGTAACAATAAAAGGCACCGGGTTCGGCAATATAATTATACATAGACTCTTGTCTTGATGAATGGGTAGATGAATGTTCCCAACGATAAATGGGCAATCACATACGCAATACAGAGAGAGAGGGGATGGAGGGAGAGAGAGAGAGAGAGAGAGAGAGAGAAAAGATCGGGAAATGGAAAGAGGGAGAAAGGAAGAGAAAAAATAGCCAAAGTAAAAATTATATAAACTACCCCGATCGTATAAAGACGTATCAGGACATGGCCCCCGGACAATCACCCCCAGAAAATTTTTCCCCGGAAAACTACCCCCAAGGACAATAACACCCAAGGACAATAACCCCCCGGAATATTACCCACTAGGACAATTACCCCCGAGGACATTTACCCCCACCCCCAGGAACAACCAAGGACAACCACCCCGAAGGTAATTACCCCCACCTTAAACATTACACCCGAGGACAATTCCCCCCAAAGACAACCAAGGAAAACCACCCTGAGGACAATTACCCCCCCCCGAAAATTCCCCCCGCCTGTTCATTAAAGGGGAAGTCTACCCTGATAATAAGTTGGTTTTAATAAAAGCATTTTTTTCGGGGGGTAATTGTCCTCGCGGAGGGGGGATGATTTTCCAAGGGGGTAATTTTTAGGGGGTGATTGTCCTCGTGGGGTCATTGTCCACAGGGGGGAATTGTCCTAGGGATAATTTTCCTGGGGGTAATTGTCCTCGGGTGGTGGTTGTCCTTGGGGGTAATTTTCCGGGGGGTAATATTCCGGGAGGTTACTGTCCTTGAGGGTTAGATTTCCGGGGGTGATTGCCCAGGGGGTAATTGTCCTAGAACCCTATAATTATGTCTTAGCCATTGTAACCAAATAAACAATCTTCGATGTCATGAACCTGCCTTACACACCATGAGAGGGCGTTTCACAACAGAATCAGCCTATTTACATTGCTCGATATTTCAGTACGTACTTTCTAAAGAATTGGAACATTTAGACACACGTGGTAAAATAAAGTAAACTGCAAATTCAAAGATCTTTTGACAAATATATGTTACATCGCATCCTTAAAACTTACAGATTGGATAACAATTTTTTTAGGGGGAGAGTACAGAGTTTACTATTTGCTTCAAAGGGCAACTTGTAATCGAATGTATTTACTTCTTTGAAAAATCAAACGAAGATTTGACAGAATTCTTTCATCCATGTAACTGACAATAACGTTGAAAAAATGATGGTAAGATAGATGAAAACGTTTTTTTTTAATGTTTTTATGAAGACCACTCACTAAGTTAAAGTTATATATGAAGACCACTCCCTCATTTAAAGCTATTTCACGACTTATGACGGATACTTACAGAGACCGGCCCCAGCCTCTCCGACAAAGTAGGTCTTTCCATGAGTAGCAATGATGGCTTCATTGGCTTTCAGTCCTAGAGCTCGCTGTTTGACGGAAATGATAAAAACAAACAAACAAAAAATCACGATCGCAAAGACTCTCGAAAAATCAACCCAAGGAAAATTCAATATCCTATTCCATATAAAACAGAAATCATGTTAGGATTACGTAATGCATCATCATGTTTGCATTAATTGCATATTCCAACAAATGAAGTACAGGCCTACTGAAACTGCCTTATGTTGATTTTTTTCGAAAGACTTTGCGATCGTGTTAAAATGATATTATCAGAATAACGATAGAACAACAATTGTTATCAGTGTTGGTTTATGCCACGAGCTTGTACTTATCGTACACGTTCAAAGTCTACCTACGAAAGCTCTTCGTCGGCTTTCAGTCAGGAGGCTCGCTGTTTGATGGAAATTTGAATAGTAAAAAAAATCAAATTGTTAGAGTAACTTCAGAAAAATAATAATTGTAACTATTGTTGGGTAATATCGCGACATTGTGCTTGGCTAAACTGTTAAAGATCTACTGAATGAATACGGTGAAGTTCAAAATGATAGTTATAAATGAAATATCGATATTACTCATGAAAATGTTAATGATGGTATTAATACACCTTTTCAGAATACAGCATAAGGGAGAAGTAAAGGAAAAATGAATAAAGGAAATAATAATAAGTAGTTATAGTAGTATGAGAACAAAAGGTGATGGTAAAAAGAAAGGAGATGGTGAACAAGAAGACGAAGATGGTGAATAAGATATTGAAGAAGAAGGAGAGGAAGAAGAAGAAGAAGAAGAAGAAGAAGAAGAAGAAGAAGAAGAAGAAGAAGAAGAAGAAGAAGAAGAAGAAGAAGAAGAAGAAGGAGAAGAAGAGATGGAGGAGTACGTAGAAAAAGAAGTGCAGGTAAAAAAGGGAAAGAATAGGAAAAGAAAAAGAAAAAAAAGAAGGAAAAGAACAAGATCAATAATAATAATAAGAACAAGAACAAAAGGAGGAAGAAGAAGAAGATGAAGAAGAAGAAGAAGAAGAAGAAGAAGAAGAAGAAGAAGAAGGAGGAGGAGAAGAAGACGAAGGAAAAGAAGAAGAAGTGAAAGAAGAACAAAAGCAAGAACAAAAGAGAAGAATAAGTAGCAGAAGGAGAAATCCTATCGTTACCTGTCGTTCTCTATCAGGTTGTAGAACGGTCCTGTCATCGATGTAGCCCCATGGATAGAGCCAAAGCTGGCCGTAGCTATGGACGTCGATACTGAGGTGGATGTCGGTCGTCTGGTTCTTATTTCTCAAGAAATCTGTGATCTCCATTACCTCGATCTCGGAGGCTGGTCCCGTGCCACGGTACATGAGGGAACATGACGACGGACTTGCTCCTTGGCCTACAAGACGCAGAAAGGGAATACATTTACTTCTTTTTTTACTATCATTGTCGCATCGTCATCATCGTCGTCGTCACTATTATCATCATTGGCACCATTATCGACCTCGTCGTGAACTACATCATTGTCATCATCTTCGACACCATTCTCACCATCGTCACAATTATCGTCATCATCATGTTACATCATCATTATCATCATCGCTGTCATCTCCGTCATGCCAATGATAATAATATTTAAGTTGTGGTGGAGTTAACCTGACTGTTGCTTAAGAATTATGACGATGATGCCAAAATGATGAACACGTGCATGTCAAAAGTATCTGTGATAACGATGATTAGGATGAACTAACAGCAATAATGATCACAATACCACCTTGCCCCTTTAATACGGCACTGGGTAATGTGATGATAATGATGATTATGGCGCTAATTATTACACTGATAACACGATAGCAACTATTTCCGAAAAGTGCAACCTTTAGGCAATTTCAATAGCCTTGTGAGTCTTCTATTGATATGTGCGAACATACCAATGACGCATTACGTAACCCGAACATGGTTTCCATAGGACATACAATAGGGTATCAAAATTGCCCTGGAGTTGATTTTTCGAAAATAGTTGCGATTGTGTTTGATGCTTATGTTGAATTAGAAAGAAGAACTTAGTCTAAGTTTGAATGATCGAGGTTTTCACCATTTTGTCACATATTTCTTTATTTTTCTCACCTCCCCATTTGTAAGCGTAGTTCCTATTGAGGTCGGTGCCGACACAAAGATTTCCAGGTGCCCTCCGTCTGTTCTTGCGCCAGTTACGGTCCTGTGTACATGCATGTCATCGAAAGAATAAAATAGTGATTTAATGTTCATGTATTATAAATGGGATTTTGATAAATATGAGGTTGAGATTCCTTTTTTCTCTTTTGGGGTCGGTGAGAGAGAGAGAGAGAGAGAGAGAGGGAGAGAAAGAGAGGGAGAAAGAGAGAGAGAGAGAGAGAGAGATAGATAGATGCTTGTCATTGAAAGTTTTCAGCCGGCACATTTTGAACTTGCATAGGCTGTTGATGAATCGCAAAAGTCAATGACTTTATCATATTTATTTAAAAAATGCTTGTTAGAAAAAGTTGTGGAACTTGGCAAATTTGGTCTGATCTCACTCTCTATTTAAAAAAAATGGTCTAGCATCGCCCCCGTCTATCTCGTATGTTTCTTTCAAGTGTAATCTCGCTAGAATCGAAAGCCTTTTCCTGACGAGGCAAACAGTATGGAAGAGCTTGTCAATTCTAAATCGCTACATTAAAAAAAAATGTTTATTCATTTCTTTAAAAAAACAAATCCACATCAAGTTATATCATCAACGTTTGAGCATTCAAAGAAAATGCAGGAAGACTGTAATGCATTATTATAATTTCTTGAATGTGGTTGACTTACATTGGTCCATGTATAGATATAGCCATCTACGTTGAGTACAGGGACAATGTACCAGTCTAGTTTGTCCAACATTTCAGTTACCAAAGCATCCTCGCCGTATGCCTCCAGAAGCTGGGTATAGGATACAAGATGGCGTCGGAAAATCCATGAGTACTTGCTTGAACAATGGTTAACGGGAAGGAATTACGGGAGATGTGAGTTGGTCTAGCGGTAGTGTTGGTGGTACGGTCAGCTCTCTGTCTTCGCCTCCAAACTGACTCAGCGTACACGTTATAAGGGAATTTTATGTTAATTTGTGGGAGAACTGTGGTATATTAGTGATGTCTCTTTTAATCTCATACGAGAGGTCCCTGGTTCGATCCTTGCTCGGTGCCTACACCTTTGGACAAGACGGTTTGCCCACATTCGTCCCTGTCAACCCAGCTGTATCGACATTTCTGGCAGTGCTGGGGTAATAATAATTACAGGTTCAGCTGGAATAGTGGACCAACTACTTATTATTTCTCGCTATATTTAGGGGGTGGGCTGGGGTGGGGGGGCACGAGCCCTCCATGTCTTCCTGTAGCTACGCCAATGACAGTTATGTTAGATTAATTTGAGGTAGAATCATAGAGATCGTATTGAATCCCTACGGGTAAAATCTAATCGAATCAGTTAGAACCAGATTACAAATCTATTTAAAAAAAAAAAAACATTTTAGATTGTAAAAAGAAGAAGAGTAATCACATGGTCGAAATTGAGATATTTTTTAAACCTTATAAGTCATGAACATAACAGTTGCTGGGCTGATCCATTCCCTGGCGTGTATTCCACCTTGAATGTATGCGATTGGCTTTGGGCCATCAGATGGTTTCCCAATCTGCAACATTCAAAGAGAAGAAGTATTATGATTATATATTTAATACCAACTCAACAACCCAATGTTGGAAAAGCATTCAAAAATATAAAAAAATGAGACACTAATTGTATTTGATATTTTCGCCTTCATACAATAAAAAAAAAGACTGAAAATTTCGTTGAGACATTATTGTACAGCGTGAAAGAAAATAAACAAATAGTGTTCATTGAAATAAGTTAATTGATAATTTTAAAAAAGCAAACAAACATATATGGGGATTTGCAATGCAAAGTTATACAATGACTGATCTGTTTTTGTTTAAATATTTTTTTTTACCCATACATTCAAGTTTTACATAATTATTTAAACAAAGATGAACAAAATGAATTTCCAAATTAAAGTAAATATATGTTACACTTCAATGTACTTTAACGAACTGGATTTTCATTGATTTCATTTTTGAAAGTATCATTTTGCTAATTATTTGAAACTGTTTGTACCTTGAGTCCCCTTACACGTTTGCCTTCAAACGTTGAACTAACCGCCTCCACGCTAGCCAGATTGCTGTACTGGCCTGCAATATCATCAATCCATGCGTCAATCTAAAATGGAAAAGGAGACCAAACAGGATTGAAAAAAGTTCTTCATTAACCATTTGATTTTTAATGTGTCATCCTTATTGTTTCTTGATACATTTCGTTTTAATTTAATTCAATTCAGGGTTGGCAAATACCCGGAAATACCTGTATTTACCGCCCGGGTGGGAAATACTGGAAAATACTGGAAAATACCTTGGAAGTACTGAAAAATCCAGGAAAACTATCTGGAAAGTACTGGAAACACTAGGAGATACTGGGAAACACCAGTAAATACTAGGAAATACAGAGAAATACCGAAAAATAACGGGAAGTACTGGGAAATACCTGGGATTTACTTATATGCATACCATTGAATTTGTATAATTTGAAATAGCACAATCATCAATCAGACTTCAGAAGTCTTTCAGTTGTTTATTTTCAATAAATTAATGGGTTTCTTAGAACCTAGATTGCTTGTTTGCTTATTCTATTCACCTTTTAAAGACACTAATTCAAATCATGTTACACCACTTTCCGTTGGCTACCTACGAACTGTCAATCTCCTGGCAGTTAACATGGGTGAAATCTTACCAACTGGTCATTGATTTACTGTAAATGTTTTCTAAATCAAACTCCAAACCAATATGAAATCCGGCAAAGTACAACAATGTGATTCATAATGCAGGGCTCTCCACAAACTTTTTTGGGAATGGGTCGGATTTAAACTTTTGGAGTCTGCATGAACGGGTCCTAGGCCTATGTCAAATGTTTGATATTTTGGGGGTCCGGACTGAGAAGAGAAGCCTGTTAGGGTCAAGTCCTGTCATATGTCTGTCCCCTTTTGACAATGGCACGATCAAACCATGCTTCATGAATATTTGCAAGCTGAAAAATGATGTATTTGACAAGCAAGATAAACACTTGTAGAAGGGAGGCAAGGACGCGATTGGGAGAAGACCACCACCCCTCCCCTCCCCTCCCCTTTGACATCCAATTGGCATACCTTAAATACATTAACCACGAAATATGCACCCCCTTGAAACCTTTGACTTAAAAGCACCATAATAATGTGATAACCTTTTTTGTTTGTTTTGTTTGCTTCTTTCTGAGTTTTGTGAGTTTTGCTTCCCCCTTTAAAAAACCAGGATCCGATAGCACGTGGTCCTACTTTTTACTTTCATTTATTGAAAACCACCCGTTTCCCACATACAAATTGGGGCTTGGAATTGCAATGACCTATTGTCATAGTAGGACGTACATGTAGGACTAATGATAGGTACATGCAGAAATAGAGAAGTGCCCCAGTGGTGTTGTGCAGAATGGAATTTGAAATGGCGTGAATCCATTATTTCTTCAAAGTAATGCATTCTATCACCGTTTTCCAATATTTAGTAGGATATAACAGTCGACCACAATGAACCGTTTGATCAGGTAATGGTGGACGAATTTTAGACAGAATTGGAGATGCATGTTATTGTGTCTATACACACTATTCACAGATCAGTTGTCAAAGACTTTTTCAATGTACAAAAGTTTAAATTTCTAATCTGTGAAATCTGACAATCCTACAAGTTATGATGCAGACGATTGAGTTAATTGACAATTCACAATTTCACATACTAAAATGTAGTAACTCAGATATATACTTTTTGAATGTTCCAGGGTGTGTAAACTATGTTCATAATTAGAATTACAATAGAGTGTAACATTTAACATAGTAAATGAAATGTGTTGAAAGTTGAATTGAATTAACTTAAAAAATTTCGGAGATATTTTACCGTTTAAACTTGTTTGAGCATTTCCCAATATTTCCAGTTTTTATCAAAATCTGCTAGGCCGCACGGTATTTCCCGCCCAGTTATTTAACGGCAAACCCTGATTCAGTTAAAAAAAAACATTTAATTTCTTCATTGTAGTAGTTTTTCACATTTGACAAAATACTCAAATAATATGATGCACACAGATTTACATATACCTAATTCAAGAGAACAATAGTAGCATAAGGGAAAAGGTGTAAATCATTTTAAGCAGGAGCATTTGTTGGGTACGCCTGACCAAACAATACAACTTATTGCTTTCGCAACATCTCTCCTGTATTTACGTCATGTAAGTCACTATATTTAGCGTGTAACTTTGTTTCTTACAATTTCTACGTTGAATGTACTGTCTTGGAAAAAATTATATTAATGCCACATTCATGCGACCGTTTGTTTGAAAATGATTTAGAAATAAATGAAATGAAATCAAATCAAATCAAAGCAAATCAAATCAAATCAAATCATGTCATATCATATGAAATCAAATCAAAATCAAATCAAGTCTAATAAATTGAAATCAAATAAAACAAAATTACATCAAATCTATTCAAAATCAAATCAAATCAAGTCAAATCAAAGCAATTCATATCATATCATATTAAATCAAATCAAAACAAATCAAAATTAAATCAAATCAAACAATTCATATCATATCATATTGAATCATCTTGGATCAAGTCCAATCAAATCAAATCATGGCAAATCAGATCAAATAATATCAAATGAAATTAAATCAAATCAAACAATACATATTATATCATATCATTTAAAATAAAATAATATCAAATCAAATATTTAAAAAATCACATCGATTCAAATCAAGACGAATCAATCAAATCATATCAAATCGAATCAAATCAATACAGGTCAAATTAAATCAAAATCAAGTCAAATCAAGTCAAGTCAAGTCAAATCAAATCAAGTCTGTTATCGTTATCAGGTTACCTCTTCAAACGTGTGATATATTATGTAGTCAAATTCATTGGTAAGTGACCGTGTAAGTAGATTCTGAGACGGCGACTCGTTTTCAATCAGCTTCTGGACATCATGAATCTGAAATATAACATATATGAAATAGTTGCAGATTGGTAGACATTTGTAACTTTAAAAATGTACATGCATGAAGACTACATATTGATTAGAATATTATGATTTACCCAATCGAGAAGCCTGAAAATGGTATCTTACTATTGAAATAAGTTTATCGTTTTGATGAAAAAACGTGCTAACCTTGTAAATGTTGTTTGAAAAACGTGCTTGTAAATATTGATAAATTCTCACCCGCGTGTAAATGTATGTTAATACTTGCTCATACGATATTGAATGTTATCATAGGGCTTATTGTGCTATCATTATTATAATCATTATTATTATTAATATTATCATTACTATCATAATCATCATTATTATCATTATTATTATCCTTATTATTATTATTGTTATAAATGTAACGATCATCATAACATTAAAATCATTATTATTATTACCCTTATTATAAATATATATAATGATAAAAATTCTACCATGATAGTAGGTTGAATGGCAGCATCTGTTGCCATGGAGACAACATCTTCCAAGTCTGCTAGTCTAGGAGGTATCATGATGTCAACAGGATGACCCACTTTACTTGGTCCTTTCCAGACGTCAAGCTGTAATGTAAATAATAAAGATAACAACAAGAACAACACAATGATGATATTGATAATAGCAATGATGATAATAATGATAACAAGTGATAGAAATAATGAGGAAATGGTGATAATGGTACATGTACATGTATACTAATAGTACTAAAATTACTATACTTCTACTACTACTTCTGCTACTACTATACTACTATTGCTGCTACTACTACTACAACTACATGTACAATTATTACTGCTGCTGCTGCTGTTACTACTACTACTACTACTACTTCTACTACTGCTACTACGAAGTCCTACTACTTCTATTACGACTTCTATGACTACTACTACTACTACTACTACTACTATTACTACTACTATTACTACTACTACTACCACTACTACCACCACCATTACCACCACCACTACTACCACCACTACCACCACTATCACTACCACCACCATCCCACTACCACTACTACCACTACCACCACCATTACCACCACTCACCACCACATCCACCACCACGTCCACCACTTCTACCACCACCACCACCACCACCACCACCACCACCACCACCACCACCACCACCACCACCAATCCCACCACCACCACCACCACCACCACCACCATCACCAATCCCACCACCACCACCACCATCACCACCACCATTACCACCACCATTACCACCACCACCACCACCACCACCACCACCATTACCACCACCACCAATCCCACCACCACCACCACCACCACCACCACCATCACCACCACTCCCACCACCACATCCACCACCACGTCCACCACCACTCTACCACCACCACCATCACCACCACTCCACCACCACTCTACCACCACCACCACCACCACCACCACTCTACCACCACCACCACCACCGCCACCACCACCACCACCACCACCACCACCATCACCACCACCACCACCACCAATACCACCACCACCACCACCATTACCACCACCACCACCACCACCACCATCACCACCACCACCAATCCCACCACCACCACCACCACCACCACCACCACCATTACCACCACTCTACCACCACATCCACCACCACGTCCACCACCACTCCCACCACCACCACCAATACCACCACTCACCACCACTCCACCACCACCACCACCACCACCACCGCCACCACCACCACCACCACTACCACCATTACCACCACCACCACCACCATTACCACCACCACCACCACCATTACCACCACCACCACCACCACCATTACCACCACCACCACCATCCCACCACCACCACCACCACCACCACCATTACCACCACTCCACCACCACATCCACCACCACGTCCACCACCACTCTACCACCACCACCATCACCACCACTCACCACCACTCCACCACCACCACCACCACCACCGCCACCACCACCACCACCACCATACCACCATTGCCGCCACCACCACCACAACCACACGTACACCATTACCGCCGCCGCTGCCGCTGTTACCACTACCACCACCACCACTCTACCACCACCGCCACCACCACCACCACCACCACCACCATTACCACCACCACCACCACCACCATTACCACCACCACCACCACCATTACCACCACCACCACCACCACCACCACCACCATTACCACCACCACCAATCCTACCACCACCACCACCACCACCACCATTACCACCACTCCCACCACCACATCCACTACCACGTCCACCACTCTACCACTACCACCATTACCACCACTCTACCACCACTCTACCACTACCACCACCACTGCTACCACTACTACCACCACCACCACCATTACTACCACTCTACCACCACATCCACTACCACGTCTACTACCACTCTACCACCACCACCATTACCACTACTCTACCACCACTACCACTACCACCACTATTACTACTACTACCACCACATCCACTACTACGTCTACTACTACTCTACTACTACTACTATTACTACTACTTCTACTACTACTTCTACTACTACTACTACTAAATCTTCTAGTTGCATTGTATTTAAAATGGTGACAACAACAAGAACACGTACTAATATTACTGCTGCTGCTGCTGCTACTACTACTACTACTACTACTACTATTATACTACTGCTACTACTTCTACAACTACTTTCTCTATACATCTATATTTAAGACATATCATACATGCAATGGGCTTGGTTGTTGTTTTTGAGTTAACGATAAAGATTGTCAAATGTTTTCTGTTTGAAACCTACAACTGTAACAACAATACTTACCTCGTGCCTGCTCTCTGTGAAATTGTTCAGACATTCCAGCTCTTCTGGACTTTTCGGTACCATCCTAATAACCAAAAAACTGTAGGAAATGATTTTAAACATACATGATTACATTCAGGGAGGTGTTTCACAAAGATCCTAAGTCGAACTTATCTCTAAGTTGGACTTAAAAATTATGGAAAGCCGTTAGCATCTTTGAAAATATTTTGTAAAAGTTATTTTAAAAGGCATAAAATGTTGACTCAAATCATTTATATTTTCAATTATCATGGGAGATTTCACGTTCTTGATGTGGAATTTATAAAAAGTCTAAACTACTTGAATTTTCACTTTTGAACATAATTTATTTTAAGGCTACTAATGGCTCTCCATAATATTTAAGTCCAACTTAGAGTTAAGTTCGACTTAGGATCTTTGTGAAACACCCCCCTGGCGTAATAGCAAATTTAAAAACATTGTTTTATTTCGTCAAATGTTTTTGAATGTATTTATGTTTAAAAAACTCTTCTGTCAAATAAATTAATAACAGTTTGAATAGATACCAGTATAATCATTATGATTGATTTAAACTATGTATAAGCTTTTTTTATTATTAAATTGGCCAAGAGATGTCAATAATAAAGTATGCATGACTGTGTATGTTATGTTGTATATTTTTATGTTTGGTATAGTATAATCAATAAAGGGACCATGTGGAAGGGGAAAAATATGTAAAAATTGATTTGTATTTTTGACTGAAATGCGAAAATCAACAATTTTGTTAAGGAGAGGATAGAATAAAAACCTATAAAACAAAAAACAAAAACAAAAAATCGGCAAGGTGGTACCTACAGCGATTTCCTACTCATTTTCAACAAAAAACAATTGGGAAGCGATTTCATGGATTCGGGAATGTATTGATTGTCCAGGTGCTTGGTGAAAACTATTATCCATGGAGATAAACCGCCTAGGGTTTTCCTAGTTTATCCGGAACATTTCCGAATCAATACTACATCACGGCCGATCTTTGGAATTGTATATCCATTGCTATTTCACAGACACCCACGCATTGTCCAAAAATAAAGGTTGTGTGGTGGTATTGTTTGAAAAAAAAATCAACGATGCGATGCAGCTACTGTGATCATGTGCGTGCCAAGTTAAAAGACGTATCTCAAGTGTTGATTATTTTCCTTGCTTATATAGGATCACTATTCAAAATTGAAAATTTTAATTTTGAAATATGATACATAAACTAAGAAATAATAATAATAATAATAATAATAATAATACATTATATTTATAAAGCGCTAAATACTAATGTTTCTAAGTGCAAGAAAAAGAAGAAAGGAAAAGGAAGGAAAGTGAGAGATACCAAAGAAACATGTTAAAAACATTGAATTACAAGTAAACGGCAAAGAAGAATATGACATTACACAAAATAATGACTACATCAGAATTAATTAAAATTATAGATAAACCAGATATGGACTCAGAATTATAATATACAAGGTGAAATATGCAAATGCAACTTACAATAACCCGATGTATAAATTATTATATTCAATATTATAATTATGCATATTAAAATACATATTATACAACATATTACAATATAAATTACAATATCATTACACTGCAAGGTATACGCTCAATACATTTAACTTGGGGAGGTGAGGGTAATCACAGTTATGGAAAGAGGTGGGTTTTCAGGAGTGACTTGAATGATTCTAATGATGGGGCTTCTCGTATATAAATGGGGAGATTATTCCATAACTTGGGCGCAATAACTGTGAATGAGCGGTCTCCGTAGTGTGTCTTGGTGCGAGGTCCAGGCAGCAGTTGAAGGTGGGCAGTAGCATGGGAGCGTAGACGTCGAGATGCATAAGAAGTTGATGAGGGTCGGAGGGAGATGAGGTTCTGTAAGTATGAGGGGGCTTGGTTGTGGATAGCTTTGTAGACAAGGAGGAGGATTTTGAATACAATGCGTTCCTGTATCGGTAGCCAGTGAAGCGACTGGATGATTGGGGTAATGAGTACAGATATTTTGGTACGTGTGACTAGTCTGGCGGCAGTTTTCTGGATGCGTTGAAGGGGTGCAATGTGGGATTGGGGTAGACCGGCTAGAAGACTATTACAATAATCGAGGTGAGATGACCCGAATGCATGGATAAGTTTTTCCGTAGCAGGAATGTTGAGGTACTTTCTGATTCTGCCAATCCTAGCTATTCCCCAAGAAGCTGTCCTGCACTTGTTGCGTATATGTTGAGCAAGGGAGAGGTGGTTGTCGAAAATCACACCAAGATCTCGTACACACTCCGACTTCTGCACACATACTCCAAATAGATCCAGAGGGGGGAAATCATCAGACTGCTGCTTGAACCTAGAAAATATATGCAGCATTTCAGTCTTCGCTTCATTAAGTTTCAAGTTGTTGGTTGAGGACCAAGTCTTGACATCACGTAAACAATCTGTAAGTCTACTAATGACATCTCTTCTGTCGCCGACATCAGCTCTCATAACGACGTAAAGCTGGGTATCATCTGCGTACATTGCGTGCTGGATACCATGGTGCGAACTGATCACCTGGCAAAGAGGACCAGTATAGAGGGTAAATAACAGGGTGCCCACTACTGACCCCTGAGGTACTCCCAAACGGAGAGGAAATTGTGACAGTGACCCCTTCACTGTTACTCTCTGGAAACGACCACAAAAATAGGGAGAGGTTGACTGTCGATGTGATGATCGGCAAAAGTTCGTCAACGTAAGCCTTTACGGGCCACGACGGGACCGCGTCCAAGCTGCATGATTTAGGCTTGAGCGAGTCATTGAGTTTCTTTACTGGTTCAAACTCTGAAAGATATTTTTCTGGCCCCAAGTCAGGCACTCGATTTGCCCCAGACAGAAACTTTGGGTTTGCAGCAGAGGTCTGAACTCCGGACACGGTACTGGCAATCTTATCATTGAAGTAGTCTCCAAATTTATTGGCCAATGCAACAGCAGTCCGGTGTTCAGGAAGGATAGTTTCCTGACTGGAAGGAGAAGTAAGTCTCTTGACAATACGAAAAAGCTCTTTGGTGTCAGCTTCAGCAATCTTAGGAGTCAAATGCTTGGATTTGGCTTCGTAAAGGACAGTGTAATAAGACAAACACTTTTCCTGGTACAGTTGTTTGTCGAGCGAAAGGTCAGAGTTCAACATCCGTCGTTCTAGCTGCCCGTTGCCTGGTTATTTTGGCCTCTCTCAACTCCTCCGTGTACCAGGGAGCAGACGGTCGAACTGTGATAGTCTTTCTCTTCATCGGGGCATGTTTGTCGATGAGCTGGATCAGGGTATCGTTATACACACTGACTGCTTCAGAAGAATGCTCTGGCGTTGACGTAGCCAAGAAAGAATTCCGAATATCTTGTTTAAAAGATGCAATGTCAACATTCCGAAATTGCCTGTACTGCACAAGTTTCTTTGTGTTCTTAGGAGCGGTAAGGATGACGTCATCGATGATTGCCGAATGATCAGACGGAAGCCCGGACAGGATGCGGACAGATAAAATTATGTCATCTATTCTTCTCGACAGGATCAGGTCCAACGTGTGGCTCGACGGGTCCCGTTCACGTGAATGAAGAACTTAGCCTGAGTGTCGAGCCCATCGTCAATGTGGATGTTAAAATCACCCAGAATGAGGGGCATGTTGTCTGAAATTGCCGCAGACTCAAGAAGAGTGAGAAACTCCTGCAGGAACATGCTGTAGGTAAACTTGTTGCTTGCCGAAGGCGGAGGTCTGTATACTGCATAACATCTGAAAACTGATGCAGCAGAGAACCGGATAGTAACATCCATGAGTTCAAAAGATGTAAATTCGGTCCTGCTGTTCAAGGTCACCTGGGCCGAAGAGCGATACACAATGCAGATCCCACCGCCTTTTGATCCAAGGCGAGGGTAGTGCAGCAGATCATAATTCGGAAGCGATGACTTAATATCACCAATGACTATAGGTCATCTCCCTGGTTACCTGTTAGCCAGGATTCTGTCAGGACTAAGACGTCTAGTTCATTGTCCAGTAACATATCACATATGCATGTATAGTGTTATTCAGGCGCGGATCCAGGGGGGACCGAGCGGGCCTTGGCCCCCCTCCCCCGCAAAAAAAGAGAGAGAGAGAGAAGGAAAAGAAGGGAAAGGGAAAGAGGAGAGAAAGGGAAAGAAAGAAGAGGAAGAAGAAAAGAAAAGTGGGGAAAGAAAGAGATCGGGGGGGGCAAAAGGGCCTTGCCTCCCAGGCTGTTGCCTCCCCCATCAAAAAAAATAAGAGGAAGGAAGGGAAAGGGAAAGAGGAGAGCTAAAAGGGAACAAAAAAAGAGGAAGAAAAGTAAAGGGTGAAAAGAAGGGGAGATCAGTTGCGAGTAATCCCGCCAACAACGTGTGGATCGGGGAGGGGGGGCCAAAAGGCCGCCGGGTAGGGAAAATCGTACGGGGCCCGGTGTATATGTGACCTAGGCATTGCGGCTCGTGGACGATGCTCCGCATCGTCATGCATTGTCATTGGGTCAAACCCCCCCTTAGCAAAAAGCTAGATCCGCCCATGATGCGGATTTTCTTGTCTGCCCCCCAAAAAAAGTTTTTTGCTCATTACGCCACTGCTGGTCACCATTACGTACCAATATTTGGCTCGCATAATTTCAAATTTGGGCCCCCCTAAGAAATCCTGGATCCGCGCTTGGTCTTAGTTGACATGGAACGGGCATTCCAAAGTCCAATATGTGAATGACATCGAATGGGAGCTCGTTGACTGGCGCCATAATATAATTGATCACGGGGACAAATTAGTATCAGTCCAAAAGGTTTTAACACGGGGAGTAGCAAACTTTCTAGCTGTGCTTCCACCCCGGTTACCCCTTTTCGACTTACGGGCGATGTTAATTCAAGGTTTTGAATAGCTCCCATTTATTACGAGTGAATAGCTTTTGATAACCATGCATAGAAACACTCTGTCCGATATTCAATAGCCCTTCTTGTCATGGTGAATGAACACATCAAGATCAACAGGATCAATGCGAGTGTGAACAACGTACATGTATATACTGTACGAACCGTGATAATAAGTCAGGTAGTTTAGCGAAATTATCGTTACTTGCCGGATAAAAGCACCATTTTTGGTACAGGGCTCCCTTAGGACCTACTAAACGATATTAGGCTAGGAGCCCCCGGCAAAAATATCATATAAGGGCATGGGGCGGGGCGTGGCCTTGTAGCCCCCAAATAATTTAGAAGGTAATAAAACATGTATATGTTGTTGTACAAATGTTATTTTTGGTACAGGGCTTCCTTAGGACCTACTGAACGATATTAGGGTAGGAGCACCCGACAAAAATATCATATAAGGGCATGGGGCGGGGCGTGGCCTTGTAGCCCCCAAATAATTTAGAAGGTTATATAACATGTATATGTTGTTGAACAAATGCCATTTTTGGTACAGGGCTTCCTTAGGACCTACTGAACGATATTAGGGTAGGAGCCCCCGGCAAGAATATCAGATAAGGGTGTGGGGCGGGGGTGTCGCTTCGTAGCCCCTAAATAATTTAGAAGGTAATATAACATTTATTTGTTGTTGTACAAATTCCATTTTTGGTACAGGGCTTCCTTAGGACCTACTGAACGATATTAGGGTAGGAGCCCCCGGCAAGAATATCATATAAAGGTGTGGGACAGGGGCGTCACCTCGTAGCCCACAAATAATTTGTAAGGTAATAAAACATTGATTTGTTGTTGTACAAACGCCATTTTTGGTACAGGGCTTCATTAGGACCTGCTGAATGATGGTAGGGTAGGAGCCCCCGGCATACATATTAATAAATATGTAATTGGGGGCCCATGGCGTTTGTACAACAAGTCTACAGCAAGATGTCTGCTTTGCTAAATTCTCAAAAACAGAAATAGTTGTAAACCACTGGTAATAGCAAATATAACAACCGCAGGGTTTTCAGAGAAACGAGGCTGCATTTTTGCTCTCATGAAGCAACGCAAACTTTATGCTCTTTGTAAACCTTCATTGACAAACAATCCTGGAACATGCCTGACACAGCTGAATATATCTCATTTAAATATTAATAGGTTGTTGAGATAATATTGTTTGAAAGCATGCTATTGCGGACACAGGCCGCGGTAATGCCATTATCATACCTAATTGTCCCGTTACCTTCTTGTACACGATTAGTACACGAAACGCATGCACATATTGTATTTGCATGGAAACGTAATTCTTGTTAAGCGACCGCCTGTTTCCATTCACATAATCACGCGTCGAATTTGTATACTTCGTTTGTAACTTACAACATGGGACCAGCTTTCCCTACTTACTTGTCATAGCGAACCTTTCCTCCATGTGGCTTGCCGTGAGCGCCAAATTGGCACAAGACAACTGCCACGAAAGCGAACCGTAATAAATGAATGATCCCCATGATATGGAGCTTAGGAGTCGACTGGGGAATTCACCGATATCTGGATAGTCAGTGTTGCTTGCAATTGTTACAAACGTTGGTCCTGTCTAAAAAACTATGGTGTCTACAAATCTATGAAATGCATAACTATATGGGTTTAATGATACCAGATATATTAATTAACACTCGTGAATATTTCTTATCTCTGGTAGGTCGTTAATGTCTCATGCAAAGCCCATTTCCCCTAGTTGTGTCAAGATATAATAATGATTAAATTTGAGTGAAACAACTGGCAACTTTCCCACTATAAACTGTACAGGCAAAGGATGTCATCGACTAACGTGCACGATTAAAGTATTAGTCTGGGAGCCTGTCCCAAAATAGACAACACATTTTACTCATAACATTTTACCCGACAAAGTTACTTAGACCATCTAACTCAACGACGGAAAGGTTATCAGCCTGACCGTATAGCTGTCGGGTTTTAAATGGCCCCTGAAGCCATCCAAACAGATCCCAAATTCGGGTCGAATCCATCCCATCTAGCCCATATACTTAACTTTGTCAGTAGGAAACAATATGACAAGACATTACAAAATACTCACACACATACACGCACACACTTTTTTTAAAATAGTAATTTTGTTTTATTCCTCCAAATGTTATACAAATAAGAACAACATACAATTGAATAAAATAAATAAACGTTTTCAATATTAATTGCTTATACATAAACATAATTAAACAAAAACTCATTTGCAGTTTAAATATATAACTGAGCAACAAAGTTAAGTTATAGTACATAAACATAATTTATAAGTCAATTGTACACACACACACACACACGCACACACACAATACAATCACAAAGTCATACACAAAGATCATATGAACACATTTGTGTTTATCAGTTTAGTTCGCCTGGGGCTGAATAATTATCTCTTTCCTGTATTTAAATCACGTTTACATAGCAACACAGATTTGTATTACTATTCATTGATAATGAAGGCTTGACTTAAATTGAATGCATTGCTGTATTTCTAAAACTCTGATATCTAGCAGGTGACAGAATAGTGTATCTTGTCTTCTTTGAAGACGAAATTCTTAGTAATGACCTTTGACCTGTGATGACGATGACTTGCTTAGTCTGTTTCACTAGAAGAACGTCTAAAACGAGCTGCATGAAATGAGAAACAAATAAATTACTTCATTAAAGATATTTAACAGTTCATTTGCAACCCATAAAGTGTACGATCAATACAATAAACGAAAACAATCATTTGGTTAGATTTGTACAGGATCAAAGATAAGGGTAAATAACAAATCAGTTCTATGATAAAGTCTCCGGAGACAGTAGCTGAAACCATGCACCAATAAATAACAAAACCTACAAAGGTCTGGAGCAAATGATCGGGAAGAGGAAGAACGGAGAGGGGGTGATTTCTTTCTCAATAGATGTTATTGACTGCTCTTGGTATAACATCAGGGTTTTACCGGAGTAAAATGTGAAGTTATTTGTCATTGGAAAACTTGGAATATTTAGTTTCAGAGAATATACAAAACAAAACAAAACAAAAGGAGAAAGGAGTCAACTTTAGTGACTTTGGAGATGTTACTGACCCGAAGAGGTACACGAGACAACTCAAATGCAAACTTTTTCCAAGATCTCACTAGCATCGGCAAAGTTCGTTTCACCTTCCTCTTCCAAACACACCTGATTATTGTAGGCTAAATTCAACAGAGCAAGCTCATCAGCATTTACAAGCCCGGGAAGTTTTTCTTCACAGTCGTTCCTTACCGTTCTGTATGTTTCACAGAGGACTTGAAACTCCAAGGTGCGATCATTTGTTTGGGAGAATGAGAAAAAGAATGAAACCATTTATATACCTTGTCAGGATTACCGATGGAAGATAATAATTACCCTAATATGAAAACATTTTGTAAATGATTTTTAGTTTAATAACTGCTCCTGAATATTACACAGACGGGAAGGAAACATTTGTACAAGCATTTTCTGTAGATGAGTAAATGGAAGATAATAATTACCCTAATATGAAAACATTTTGTAAATGATTTTAGTTTAATAACTGATCCTGAATATTACACAGACGGGAAGGAAACATTTGTACAAGCATTTTCTGTAGATGAGTAAATAATGATGAATACCCCCTCCCCACAAGCATACGGATAACTTTATCTCTGTATTATCAGCACGGGCCAACTACCGCTTGTGAAAACTACCCAAGTGCAACTTACCCGCCCGGACAACTACGCGCAGGACACTTATTTCCAGACACACATTCTTAGGACAATAAACCCTCGGAAAACCACCAAGGGGTACATTGTTTTAGGAGTAGATGTCAGAGGGGGCAGGGCGGATCCAGCCGGCGGCAAGGGAGGGGGCCAAAGAAGGGGCCCACATGGGGCCTACTACTACTACTGCTACTAATACTACTACTACTAGTAGTACTGCTACTACTTCTAAGTACTACTACTACTACTACTACTACTATACTATTACTACTACTAACAACAGCAACAATAACAACGCTGTGGTTAGGACCAGATGGCGAGGGGGGGGGGGGTTGTTGCAGGACCAAATGTATGCAAGTAGACAAAGCGATTAGTAGACTAATCCTCCAACGGCTCAGTCATTAGACCAAATGATGATAGCCTGTCATTGGTCAAGAAATAACCGATTGTATCTCAAGAAATAACCAAAAATAAGTTAAATACCTAACCTAACTTCTCGAGCAGAGGTTTTCGTTGCAATTTCGCCGTGCAAATTGTTAGTAAACCAATCTATTGTTTTCTTCGAATTCTTTCGAACTCATAACTGCCTTCATTATACGTATAAATCACCCGTCATATGCACTTAAGAAATATTGCTAAATTTTGTTAAACATTTCCAAGGTGCACTGATGCGGATGTTAATCATTATAGTTTGTTGTTGTAGTTCTTCTCGCTCTTTTGAACAGCTTTCTTATTCAACGATTGCTGTTACTTTTCGGCTGGAACTATTCATTTTCATAATCTAGATAGGTTAACAAAATTAGGGTGGCAATGTCACTGCGTCGTGAAAGTTTTTGTACCCTGAAATATCTTCGATTTTCGATTGAGTTAAAACAGAACAAATATATATGAAACATAGTTATGAAAAGGAAATATTCTTCTTGTCATAATGTGACAATAATTTTATACACATCTTTTAAAGATGTTTTATTATTATTATAATTATTATTATTTGTATCATTATTTGTATTAATAGTATTACTATCTTCATTACTATATCACAATGTTTTCATCATTAGCATCACTATTACATATTATCATTATTATTATGATTAGTAGTAGTAGTAGTCGTCGTTGGAGAAGTAATAGAAGTGGTAGTATTAGTAGTATTAGTAGTAATAGTAGTAATAGTAGGAGTAGTAGTAGTAGTAGTAGGAGGAGGAGGAGTAGTAGTAGTCGAAGTAGTCGTCGTTGCACTAGTAATAGAACTAGTAGTAGCAGTAGTAGTAGTTGTAGTAGCAGTAGTAGTAGTAGTAGTAGTGGTAGTAGTAGTAACAGTAGTAGTTATAGTAGTAGTAGTAGTAGTAGTAGTAGTAGTAGTAGTAGTAGCAATAGTAGTAGTAGTAGTAGTAGTAGTAGCAGTAGTAGTAGTAGGAGCAGTAGTAGTAATAGTAGTAGCAGTAGTAGTAGTAGAAGTTAGTAGTAGATATCAAACTTTAATATTATCATAATATCATTGAAGAAAGTGTTATCTGCATGTAGATTTATTGATTAAACCAAGAAATGAATTTGTCATTTGAGAACAAAAATGAATAAAGCATGAAACCTACCCGGGATTCTGCATATTCTACGCCCGCCCGGGATCCCTCCTTTACTCTTCCTTCGGTGGCACCCGGCGATGACAGAAGGGAAAGGAATGAGTTTGGGGATGCTCTGCACCATGCTGCCATTGTGGAGTCGCTTCATCTCACACTTGTGGGACATGGGCAAAGTGTTATTTAGGCCGAACCCGTCTGTACAAGTTGTCTTCGCCATCTTGGACCAATCCGATAACACAGGCAAGGCTGTGAGGAATGTATGAGAAAATTAATTGCTAGTTGTTCTCTTCCTCTTCCTACGCCTCTTCCCCTCCTGCCTCCTCCTTCACATCCTCCTCCTACCCACCCTGGTACTTCTCCCCCTCCTCCTACTCCTCTTTCTCCTTCTCCTCCTCTGATTCTTCCCTCATTCCTCTCCTCCCCATTCCTAATCATCACTCTGTAATAACTCATCCTCATATAGCCCTCCTCGAGCATAATCCTCCCCTACCCTCCCCTTCCTCCTCCTTCTCCTCCTCTTCCTCCTTCTCCTCGGCCTCCTCCTCCTCGTACTCATACTCCTTTCATTCCACCCTCTCCTCCATCTTGGGATGCAGTTTTCTTTAAATATTTTGATTTTGTTTTGTTTGAGAAGACACGTAGGTCTAGTTTAAGGGCACAAATTCTTGTCAATGGTTGTGTAATAGTGTCTGCAAAATGTGACTACAATTGGCTCTGTACTTAAAGGGAAATCCAACCTTGATAGCATACTTAACTAGAATAAAGCAGAAAAATCAGAGTAGCATACTGATGAAAGTTTGAATAAAATCGGACAAAAAATGAGAAAGTTACGAATTTTTGAAAGTTGCAATTACTATAGGTATGGGCTCTTCAAATTTGCTGAATTGATAAGGTCTATGTGATGTAGTGGCGTACAACTTTCCTATTTGCTCCAATACACAATACACAAGGACTAAAATTTCAACTTTTCATAAATGTATGACTCGGGATGGTCTGTTCTTTTTAGAAGACCTGTAATAATGTACTCTCCATGATATATTTAGATTAGTGCCCCGAGGGTGAAGGCACTTGGAAGAAAAACAGAAATAAGTGATATTTTTGTTCGCGACAAACGGGAGAGTAATCCGTCAATACGTCACAATCCACTGACAAAATTGCCGATTTGAGATTCGCACAGCTGTAATGATCTCATATTTCAAACACTCATCACTTTCTTAATATTGGTCCGACTTATTTCAAACTTTCGCCATTCTGTTTCTCTGATTTTTATGCTTTCATTCAAATGAACTTATTAGAAGGGTTGGATTGCCCTTTAAGCTACTTGTTTGACACAGCCAGAAACAGGCAGATCTAGGCTCTGTCCAAGGCTTTAAGAATTGTGATAAGGTGTCAAATTACAGTATGTTCTTGCAGACTAACGTAGGTTTTACATCTCGCTCCTATTTCGCTTTATTATGGTAATTTTGAAGCCAACTTTTCTTCAGCAACATTCGTGAAATCATAAAAATAGGACGGATATGTTAAATCAAAATAAATACTTACCGAAGGACAAACAGGTTACGGTACCAAACAGCAACTTACACCAAAATACACCTATCTTTAGGTCTTTAGCCTGTATTTAGAAAGACATGTTAATATTGTTTAAATCAACAAGAACAAGAACAACAATAGAAAAAAATTATGATGATATTTATACGGATGATAGTGGTAATACTGATAATGCTGATAATAGTGATGGTGATGATGATGATGACGATTATCACGAAGGTATGTATACGAGCAATTTACAGCACATTGTACAGCAAATCCATGTATCACTAACGAAACATAATTGTTGAGACTGTCACATCAGTCATCGGTATTTTATATAGGTTTTCTTGGCTAATTTCGGAGTTGTTCCAGCAAATTCGGTAAAACGTTCATTCAATTTAGCGTAAACGCTATTTTTGGTGGAGAGTGTCATTTAATTACGTGGATCGGGCAGGGGATTTTACATATTTACATAGGGGCCAAAGAAGGTTTTTGAGACACGGAATGTTGTAAAAGGTCGGTGGGTATGAACTTGATCAGGGAACCTCCCTGCACAATTTCTAAGTGGACTACCTTGAAAATATGCTGCTGGAAAAAAAATGGCGGCCATTTAAAAAAATTACTGTTGAACTATTTTAGAGATTACTTTTTAAAAGAACCTCATTTTACCATTTGTGATGTGTCATGTGCAGGAAAATTGAATTTCATACAAGATGATAACATATGTTATAGGTTTACGGATGATTTGTACAACAATTTTGAGCAAAAAATATCATTTTTTTTCCCCAAAATATGAATTGACCCAAAATATTTATTTTTCCATATTAATACAATTATGACAACTGCTTACTTGGAACTTTCTAAAAAATATTCATAAATGTGTTGAATATTATAATCACATTTTTCAAGTTCATTACTTTTGTAACCAAACAGTTATAGCGCTAGAAAGTTGACACTTTGATATGAGCTAAAATTGCAATTTTGGTTGATAAGGGCTGTTTTCTCCTTAGCAACGGTAACATAGTTACATGCAAAATAGAATACATCGCGAATAGATGCTATCATTGAAGTGATTACTATTTCGATAGGAAGTATGATGACGGGTAATGCAGTTTCATAATATTTTAATGATAAATCTCTCTTAGTTCCCTTTGCTATGTCAATAATATGCCTGGCAACCAATATATAATGTGTTCCCAGAAAACAAATTAGGCTTTCGGTCAAACTAATACATACAATTAGACCTGATTAATTTCAGTTCATTTCATTTATTTCTTATTATGTCAAGATAAAAACCGAATATATATAATATATTATTCGATGAAGACATATATAATGAGATACCTGCCTCTTGCACCTTCATTTTATTGTGGTATCTGGTCATTCTGCAGCTGGTGGCAGTAGTGAAGAAGATCTCATTTGAAATTTTCTCATGAATTTCCCTTGTCCACTTTTCTTTGGTGGGTTGATCATCATTCCAAGTGACAGACATGATTTGCTGTCTGAAACATGTACATAGTGCTTGGTGTGGGTCAGAACCTTCACCCTACCCACTGCCTCCTTTGAAATACCCCCCCCCATTAAAATCAAGAGTAACTTTGGGATGGGGGCAATATGTTGTGTAGGGCATAGTGTCTGTTTAGAAATGTAGTCTACCGGTCGAGTGATACATAAAATAAGATCTGGATCCAGGTGACTGTCATGATTTTTAGTCTAAATCATGAAGATAATGGATGGTGGAGTTCAGAATTAGCATGAAGGATGGAACATGGATCGGGGTTGTCATAATCAAACAGATCGGCATGGGTAAGCAAAAGAGCGTCTCAGCCAATAAATTAAACATACAGAACCAAAACTAAGTGAGCAGCGTATATATATACAATTATTTTCAAAAAGGCCATTTTCACAATGTAACCAAATCCAATGCATACGTCCCTGCGAAGCGCCCCGATGCGAACTGGTCACAAACAACTGCATCTCACCAGTCAGCACGCAAATCGCACACTATACATGCCGTTAAGGTAGGGCGATTAATTTTGTTTGTCCCACCCAGCTACAACCAACGTACGCAACTTGCACCATGACCTTCGAAATAATAATAATAATAATAATAGTTCGTTCTTATATAGCGCTTTTCAGGACCGCAGGCCCTCTCAAAGCGCTTTACAGATAAATATATTATTACCCCGGTTCTCCACCCCCTGGAATGCACCCCCTGGGGAGCATTCCAGCCAGGCGTCATTTCCACAAGCGCACACTTGCTCATCTAACCACAGTAACTTTCGCATCCTACCGGTTACCCATTTAACACCTGGGTGGAGAGTGGCAAATGTAGATCAATGTCTTGCCAAAGGACATTAGTGCCGCGGCGGGACTTGAACCGCAGACCTTGTGATCCACAGTCCGGTGACATATCCACTCGACCACGACACCTCTATTTGCAACAGGCGAATGAAACAATCCGCACCAAGGCACCCCACAAAGACGCATGCACCAAACCCGGCTACATCCCGAAAGTAGCCCATTGGGTCAAAAGGAAATAGCGCGGCAAGTAAAGAAGAATCTATCTACACCACTTCAGGCTTGGTGCTACATTATATTGTAAATTATCGAAAATAGTTGGTAAGATAATTGTATTCACACATAAAAAAAGATGCACTACATATCCAAGAAACATAAATACATCTGAATCAATGGAAGGATAATCAAACAAGTGAATGACACAAAACATCCGGTGGAGCTGTGTCTTTCAAAACGTTGAAGAAAGAAAAATTAAGAAAAAAAGAGTGTGGTTACATGAAGATTTCTGGATAGCATTTTTATGAAAGTGTCAATGTGAATGAAGTTTTCTAATAAATACAAAATAAATACAAATGCAATCTGGTATCTGTAATAAATTATATATAGAATACTAAATGGTAACTGTGTTGATTGAGGATCAACACTGAAAGAAGAACATTTTACGGTTGATACAGTATAAGAACACTAATATCATTTTTTAAATCAGCATAAGTAAGTTTTTTCTTCTTTTTTTCCCTTCTTTCCTCTTTCTTACTTTCTTCCTTCTCCTCTCTTCTTCCTTGCAATATAAAACTTGAAAGTTCACGCTAAAAAATAGAACGTCATACTGGCAGATCCTAGCTACATTATAATGTTAATTTATCGGAAATAGTTGGTAAGATTGTATTTACAAAACAAAGATGCACTACATATCAATGAAACATAAATACATTTGAATCGATTGAAGGATAATCAAACAAATGAATATTGCTTTGCACAACAAATTTGGTAGGAGAGAGAGAGAGAGAAATAGAGAAGGGATGGGGGAGGGGTCGTCATGAAAGGGGATAGGGTGCAAATTCTGAACTCCGCCGTCCATTTTCTTCATGATTTAGACTTTAAATCATTTTTTAAAACCCAAATAAGGCCTACACTACATATTGCTCCCATCCCAAAATTTCTCTGGAATTAGTGAGGGGGGGGGGGGCATTTCAAAGGTAGGTATGCACTATGCACATGTTTCAGATCGCAAATCATGTCTGTCACTTGAAATCAAGTTATTTTATGTATTATTGGACCGATAGCCTAATTTGGTTCTTTAGATCACATAATTTATCGGTTGCTATGAATATTAGGGCGCTTTCGCCAACATGACGGAAGGCAAAGACGACGGTAAGGCGAGCGAAAAAACAATCTGCGCATGCGCGAACCAGAATTTTCTCCGTCTTGTTGATTTTCACGACCGTACGCGGCCATGATAGCGTTCGTTCCCTAAACACGACGGAAGAGCTGTATCGCCTTAATTCTCCCGCCGTCTTTGCTTCAGTAGTAATATGAAAAAACTGCATCATCTGACATCATACTTCCTATCAAAATAGTCATCTACTCGATGATAGCAACAACTCGCGATATATTCTATTTTCATCTATGTTACCGTTGCTAAGGAGAAGACGGCCCTTAGCAACCAAACTTACCATTTTAGCTCATATCAAAGTATCAACTTTAGAGCGCTATAACTTGTTTATTACAAAAACAATGAACTTGAATATGATACATAAGTTTTCCAGAAAGTTCCTAGTCAGTATTCATCATAATTATTTAAATATGGACAAATAGGTATTTTAGGGCAATTCATATTGTTGGAAAATTTTTGGCTCTAAATTATTATGCAAATCATCCCCGAACCTACTTAATGTTATATAATCTTGTATGAAACTTAACTTTCTCTTCTTTTCTGTTCTTACTGATTTTCTTCTTTTCTGCTGTTTATATTCTTCTTCTCCTCCTTCCTTTTCATTTTCTATTTTCTTCATCCTTATTCCTCTTTCTTCTTCTAGGCCTGATGTAGATCAAATATGGACGTTCAACTGAAGAGAGCATGGAATTCGCCCAATAAACCAGCTCGTAGTTAGCACATAATAAAATGTGTATGGAATATTCACTACGAAGACTGCAGTCTAACTCAAGCTTTTGCTGTCTATAGCTGAAGTCGCTTGTACAATTATATTTCTTTAAACTTGAACCACACAGCTATTATTCATTACGTCATGAGTCACTCTCCTTTTCATCACACGAACATTGCTTTCTATAGCATGTCCCTCTGTTTGAGTCATTTATGATATGTTTCATTTTAATTTTTCTTTTCTCTTTTTCTTGTCTGCTGTACACATTTATTACATTGTATTATTTCGAAATGTATCATGTATATGCTTATATTGAAAAGGACAACACGTAAATAGCAATGTAATCAAGTCAAACTCATGGTGGCTATTTCACTATGATTGAAACAAAAACATAAAATACTTACCATTTTACAGATCAATCTTCAAGGGCTTCCAAAAATAATCAAACAGCACGATGATAACCTGACGTTTTTTCTCGGATTAAAAAAGTAACAAGTGCGGAGACGAAGAATACAGTTGCTTGATTACAGAAAGGCGGGAAATATTAACCGTAAGATTCAAACTGAGGTTTATAGCTATCGATCAACGGAGATCAATTGAAATCGGAGGAAACAAATGACAACTTGATATCTACTTTTGACTTTCGATCAATTGTAAATGGTAAATAATACGTTTTCCTTCACTGCATGCTCGTATGAGAACCCGATCGATATGAACAGATAGATTAAAAAAGAAATACTGCCAATTGCATGGTAGATCAAAATTATGATTTCGATTGGTGGATTCGATAAATGGGATAGATTATGGGATAGCTCTGCACGTGATGTAGCTAGTAGCACGGATGAATGTTTGGTATTAGTTTGTTTGAAAAGAACACCCGTCACCTTAGCAACGGCATGAAAAAAAGGTCTGAATATTTCATTAATACGTGTATAATTGAATTCCAATAATGCGTCACGCTTGGATGCTCTTGCTTTCGTAGGATATAGATGGCATCGTTTCTCTCTCTCTCGCTCTCTCTCTCCCCCGCACACACACACGCGCACATGCACAGACAGACACACCCACACACGCACACACCCCACATACGCGCGCACACACGCACACAATAAAAATACATTTTGTGGGGACGGGTCGTCAGACGCTCAGGAAGGGGATGTGACACAACCCTTAAAAAAACATGCCAAAGTGCCAACCAGATGTGTGTGAGAGGGGGGGGGGGGTGGTGGGCTGTGACACCCCTTTAATTTGTTGTCACCCAATCTGGAACTTGCAGACATTGTCGGCGCTATATGGGGAGGATGGGGAGAAGTGGGACGATGGAGTAGTGGGACATCCAATCTAGCTCAAATAGTAATATTAACATTAAAAAATGCAATGCATAAATCCTACAAAGGGTCTTATAACTATATCAATATTCACACGCCTACAAATTTACCACGATTTTGTATGTACATTTAATTTTCGGCGTTCATTGTCAAATGTTTTACCAGGATACGACTTATCTGTTGTAAATAGTCTCCATGCATGACCCAATAAATTGCAAATGTTCGGTCATACCAGGACAAACTGAAAACTCTCGTCCTCCAAGGGAGCCTGCTAGCACTTACCTTTTGGTGAGGACTTGTCAGTCAGTTGAAATAATTTTATGTATGACGTCCCAAGTAGGGTCATGCTATTTTGTGCTCAATTCCAACATTACAATTACAATACTATCTATACCTCCCAATCAAACCTTGTCCATTTGGGGGGGGTATCAGATAAATAAACACT
Organism: Mesocentrotus franciscanus; assembly: GCA_037976565.1. Classification (NCBI taxonomy): domain Eukaryota; kingdom Metazoa; phylum Echinodermata; class Echinoidea; order Camarodonta; family Strongylocentrotidae; genus Mesocentrotus; species Mesocentrotus franciscanus. Next base: position 31,435,389 of record CP137669.1, on the reverse strand, counting down.
GATTCATTCACTGAGCGTGTGAAATTCAGCCAAAGGCGCTACACTCGGAGACATGATAATGTGCTTAATGTTATATATTTGGCCCTCAGCAAGACAAAGGATACAAAAAATGACATACCCAACCTTCGTCTCATTAAAGATCTAACTCGACCCAACATGACAAATGCCCATGCAGCCTCCAATATCCCACAAGGAATAATACCCACAACCGACCGACTTGACCTCGTACTCTACTGGTCAAATGAAAGGAAAATACTCACCTTTGAACTACCCGTCCCATTTGATCTCAATATCAAGAAAACCATGAATATAAATGTAATAAATATGCCCCACTCATTCACGACATCTCAGCCCAAATTTTGAAGTATCACTAGTGGCATTTGAAGTTGATAGCCGCGGTCTTCTGACAAACAAAAATTCCTATCTCTTATTAAAATGGCTAACTCAAACTTTACCACCCAACAACTATCTATACAAATCTGAAAAATGGCAAGAGTGTCGTCATTTTCTATCTTCCATTCAAGACAAGACCCTATGTGGAAGTCACCCCACTCCTGCAGTAACGAATAGTAACTAGTAAGTTATGATGAAGGTTTTGAATCTTTGGACTTATGATCGTAGTAGAATGTTAATGTGAAATCAAATATTATACAATTGAAATGATCATTGATAAACACATGAAATCTCGATATTGTATCATTCTCATTACTTTGATAAGACTGTTATCTTTTTTTCTCTGACCGTTGATAATCTAGCTTATTTTCTATGAATAAAATCATTTCCTGTCACGGTGGACTTCTGCTCTTCTCTTCAAATACCATCTCCCGTTATCACTCGCCCCCGCCCCCCCCCCCCCTCTCTCTCTAACTCTAGTCTACTGCCCTCTGTCGTCAATATAATCCACGTTACTCACCACATCATTCCCTCTTGTTAAAAAACAACACTTTTTATTGTTTAATTTTTATTAAAATATTTATGTAATGTTAATGATTTCAGGTATATTTTCTCATTTGAAATGCGCATCATATCTGTACACCTGTGTGTTGTATGTGTATATGCTACGCCCTGCTTTGGTAAATCCATTGTCCTGTGCCATTATACTATATTTTAATATAACTTTGTATATGATTTATGTGTCTATCACTGTCTGTGTTGATCGGATTTTGTAAATATTTGTCTTAAATAAAGACCAGGCTGAATGATGAAAAGTAAGAATTCATATTTTGGGACATTTTTTGTTTTTGTCCTATTCGGAGTGAACTGGGACCCTTTGTCCCATTTCACCGCAGTTACATGTTGTGTATGTTAGGAACAGTAATTTCAACCAGTCGTAATCTTTGGACATAACATGAAGATATCGTAATTACACATACAAATGTAATAAATTAAAATAAGTAAATTCCTGTTTGACAGATCATTCAAATATATATCAAACAAACTCATGTGTAGCAAACACAGTCTGAATGTTATTATAACTTTGGAAAAACATTGAAATTTAGGCCAAACTTGACGAAAATGCTCGTAAGTTAACCAAATAATTTCACAACGGCTAAATATCGATCAATGTTACAAGAGAATTCAAAGCCTCCTATTTTAAAGTGATTTATTACCTGTAATATATCCAGCAATCACTTTAGGACAATCACCAGTAAAAGTGACGACTAAAGAATTTTTAAGGGTTTTGTCGAATTTCTCCCTGACTGTCCCACTTCACCCGGGGTTAGTCCTCTAATTCTCCCCATTCAAGACCCCTATTTTGAAGATAAGTGTTAAATTCTGGTCATGCAACTGCAATGTGAAAGAACTATGTGGAAACTACTGGAAATGTTGATCATATAGCACATAAGTATTGGTGTATACTGTGAGTTTTTGGAATCATCAAAATGACAAGAAATTGGCTCAGTTTTGCTAAGAGTCCCATGCATTGTAGGCCTACACCAAAACGTGTATATGTGACTACACAAATATGTGGCATGAAAATTGAGGTCCACAACCCTAAGCTGTTACTTGTCGTATTTCGAATAAGCGGGCATTCGAAAAGCCATTCTTTTCAGTGGACACGTTTTCTATGATACTCTTCCACAGTAAAATAAAAAGAATAAAAAGCTCACAAATTATGTTTCCCCTTTCCAAGAACTCAACCTTCTCTTTAAATGATCAATTGCGTAAACACTAACAAGATAAGGAGGTGGTATTATATGTGATTATGTAGCCTAGTATGAGTATTACATACCATGTGAAAATGGAGAGGCTACGAGAAATATTTACAGAGTTATAAAGTAGAAAGTCTCGCCTCATGATTCGATACCTATTTCATCCCGTTCCCCCTATTTGTGTGTGCGTGCGTGGGTGTGCGCATGTGCGTATATTATATTTTATGGTATGTCCAGTTCTTTTTATTCTGTGAATGCTGGCAAAGTGGTCCAGGACCCAACACAATGTTCTACCTCAACAGTCCTCAGGAAGAAAAAAAACGGGTGAGGTACTAGAACCAAATAACACAAGGTAAACAAACAAGAAACAACAATAACGATTACAAGAACAAAAACAACAAATACAAATGGACTGAGAGGTTTCGATCATTGGTACGCTGGAAGTGGAGTGAAACGCAGATTTATCATTGGAATGAATGAGCCATCATCACAAGAAGGTAACACTATAACTCATCCCTTATATCTAACATCCAACCCATAACGCGTTAGAAAATAACCACAATGAAAAAATGTATAATTTTCTTATCATTTGTTTTTAATCACGGACCTCCTAAGTGTACATTTTGACGAATTTAATGAACATAATTTCAGGTAGAATTTGTGTGTGTAAGCTTCAAGTTGTTTGTTGTCATATTTCTGTATTTATGGGAACGTCCAAGGTACTTTGTCCTTTTTCACCAATTATATTAGTAGGCCTGGAGGTTACCATGAAGTTGGTAGCCATATTTCACCTGAGATTCGATAAAAATGATGTCAAGGGAAACAACAGTTTCAATTTTTATTTTGCTTTTAATTCCTATGGGACACAGAAAGACCAACTTGGGCTACCTTGGACCTGCCCTTACCCACATGAAGTCATCTCTGTGTGTGTACTTTCCGACGGGTAATGTCCAACTACATGTATTTAAAGGGCAAGTCCACTCCAACAATAACTTACTTTCAATAAAAGCAGAAAAATCAGACAAACCAATCAAAAAAAGTTTGAGCAAAATCGGATAACTAATAAGAAAGTTATGAATTTTGAAAAAGTATGTAAAACTATGGAACAATGAGAATCACAACACAAATTGCCAAGATGGTTATCAGTTTGTGACGTCATGTCCTCACAACTTATCAATTGCTTTATATAGTTTAATCCCATTAATTTCCTTTTATCCCCAAAACTTGATTTCCCCATGCCTTTGCCCAGGTTATATGATTTGTATCATATTGCGTGCATGACATTTCCCAAAAACTTTTATGAATTTTGAAGAATTGATACTATTTTCTGAATATTGTATTTCATAATTATTGATTTTTATATAAATAGTTTATCAAAATTCAATTTTTCATGATTTAACTGGACAAAATTACTCTTTATTTGTGCATCCACACAAAAACATATTACTAACAATCTAACTTGGATGCTGGTGTGAAGAAATAAGATTCTTAGGGTGAAAATAGGAAATTTATATTATCAATATAAAGAAAATAATTAGTGGATAGTGAGGACCATACGTCACAGACTCATGAGTGAGTTGCCAATTTGTGTAGTGATTTTCAAAGTTTTTCATGTCATTAAAAATTCATAACTTTCTTATTAGTTATCCGATTTTGCTCAAACCTTTTTTGATTGGTTTGTCTGATTTTTCTGGTTCTATTGAAAGTAAGTTATTTTTGGAGTGGACTTGGGCTTTAAAGCCTATCTGCACTAATTTGGCCAGGAGGGATTAGACCTCCCTGCATGGTCACTGACAGGTGGTTATCTCATCAAATCAGCTCTCAATTAACATAAGAATTAAGGGGACCATGGGGACCAACGGTCACCGATTAGGCATTGTTTGCTATATAGAGGGCGCAAGTAGCTGTAAGTAGTGCAGTTGGGCTTTAAATCATGTTCAATAAAGAAAACCTTTTCAACCATGAAAACGTTTTATGAATGGGTCAGAACTTGTGAAGAGGTCGTTCCTACACGTGCTCGTTGACGAGTTTTGTCGAAATATCCCATTCTTGTTCATCAGTGAAGAAAATAAACGTTTCATGTATTTTTAAATAACTTTGTGTACAGAATAGGTAGTCTCGTGCGAATCATCGTTGACAAAATTATACAAAAATTCCAATCGTGTTTAAGAAGCAATAATAACGTTATCGTTTACATTGCCAAATTTTACCATGATGATTGTTTCTGTTTGTTCTCAGTGATAAGATTAGTCAATACCTTTTCCTCTTGTATACTTACGTATAAGTGTTTTACGGGTCATCGACATATTGCAGAGTAAATCATTTTGGTTTAATCAATATATTTCAACCGTGTTGATTACTAAATAATATCGTATGATTTAGATCGTGAATTTCTTTTTTTAAGGCGTGCACGTCTCTAAGCGTATATCTTGACGAGCTCCGTGCCGAGTGCCTTCATGCCTGCATAGATCTCCTCAGCAGTTGGGTTGATCAGTGAGGTCGGGAGCAGGAAGCCATATCGCCCTTGGTCTCGGAGTTCGACCACGTAGCTGTATATCACACCAAGTGAGCCGTAACCGTAGTCTTCGCTGGCCCCACTGGCTGGGTCTGAAAAGTTTATGATATTATCAAAAGATTTTTTTTTAGTCCTCCATTAATTTATCTACCAGCATAGCGTATTGGGGCTGGTGGTGGTGGAGAGCGAATGAGGGGCTATTTTCGAAAATCAATTTTCAGGGATGCTCTGACCACTCCTATTCATATTCCCCACCATGCCCACTGTCTGGGAGAGCTGGCAGGACTTTTGAAATCATCAACAAACAATCATGAAAATCGTTTCTAAAATACCCATGAGAGGGAAAAGATGTATACACCATCAGTAACTATGTGACCGGGTGATACTTGTGGAGGGCCAGGAGTGTCATGTTTGACAGACATGAGCACTATACAAGAACCAACTAATATTATATATTATTATCTATCTTTCTCGCGGTAAGGTGGGTTGTCAAATATTTCGGTCCATACTCTTGGGTCTACCTCTGTCTACAGTTAAAAACAGTGGCGTATCTACTGATTTTGGTGCCCGGGGGCACACAATAACATTGCGCCCCTACCTTAACTTGTCAGCTCAGAAATACAAACCAGATTTTTAGCTCTTTCACAGCGTGATGATTATATAAACGTTACTAAACCCGAGGTTGGTAACCAAACTTTGGATAATTATACAATGAAGCGTGGGAGCAAGGCGATATTTTTCTTCCATTTTTCCCCTAAGAACGCAAAATCTTGTGCAATTTACCGTACAAACTTTCTCAAAGTAGCTCAGCAATCGTTCACTAATTTATTTGAAATTGTGGGGAAAAGCACCATTTGACTCCTGCCATCTTCAGGGCGGAAATATAACGAATTATATACCTCTCTTTAGTATGTTGAATAAATCTAGTCATCTGATTAGTCGAAATTAGAGTCGTGATTTTAGCCATGCCCGCAAAGAAACGAACTATGCCAGTTGCCCCGGGTAACGGGCCGCATAGTTAAATGTTTACTGAGATCCCATTGGTTTACGTGTAAAAGGTTTCTTTGTGCGAGCGCGAAAACCATAGAGTGTGTGTGCGATTTGGTCGCTTAGTGTGCGATTCCCGAATGATCGTAACATTCAGGCAACTTTCCAGCGAAGATTAATAGACAATGTCTCAGATTGTTTTGGTGAAGTTTTAACCAATCTTTACTCAAGAAAATGATAAGGCAAGAATTCTTTGTACATTTTTGTGTGAATTTGGTATATAAAAGATATATGGACTGCTTTAATATTCGAGTCAAAGCTGTTTCTATTCTGGCTCTCGGGGACGTCACATCCTGCTATGACCCCTCGGAGCGCCTCGGGGTCATAGCAGTATGTAACATTCGAGGGATTTATCTATGATTTCACTAGACCAAATAAAATTTTAGGATTTTTTCGAACGTTAAACATTTGGAAACGCTAGTTAATACATTTTATCCTATTTGAGGGCGCAAAATTCCATACGATCCTAATGCAACTTTTGAAAGCAACCCAGGGAGACTTACCATCTAAGCCCTAAAAGACGCTTGTTATGCACTATAACTTTGTTTTGGCACAAAAGTACCCGATCCTACAGAATTTATGCGAAGGAGCAAAGCGACCGAGCTGTAAAAAACCTGTGCATTTTACTCTTGTAAAAGACTTTAATGCACTTTGTGCTGGATTAGGGCGCATTATAATCCGTTAGGAACCTAATTTTTCTTCCCTTTCTTCTCTTTCTATAATAGGGTCTACTTCATTCGCCGGGCAGGCACTTTATTCCTTGATTTTGAAAAAAAATATATGAATAAATAGGGGGCGAAGGAGGGATTTAACCCCCTCTGACTACCCTCTGGGACCGTAGCATACTTACACATATCAGGTCCGGATTCTCCGACCTCGTATGCCTTTCCATTTGCATTAATGGCTGCCTCAGTTAGATCGGCCATTCTTCTCTGTATCATGACACAATAAGACGAAAGACAGAACAATTGAACAGCTCCTAGTACCAATGAACCCAAATAGATCTTTTAAATGTGGAGAAGTCCCATTGTGTGCATTTAGAATAATCACTGCCAAAGTCATGGAAGTGCTGCATGAATAACTTTCGTTTGCCTTCTTGACAAGAATACTTTCGCCTGTGAATCATAGAAATAATATCAGTTCATAAACGAACAATTATTACATTTGAACGCGCCCTGATAACATAAAAAATAAATTAATAGATTAAAGATAAAAAAATGAATGAAATTTTTAATATGAGGTCATTTAACAAAAATAGTCAAGCGATTAAAGGGAGTCCCAGTCTTTGTTATAAGTTTATTTTTCTGATAGAAGAAAATAAGAGAAATGAGATACTGGACTTTTGGGACGTATTCACGGAGAACTCTCCTGTTTGTTGTATGATAAAATATCGTTGCTTTCAGGTTTTGTTCCCAATCCCCCATTGTCCCTCGAGGCAGTTCCCAAAATATTATGGATAGCATATTGTTATAGGCCCTCAGAGAAAAACAAAACAAAACAAACAGATACTACCGAGTAATGCTGTCGAAAACACAAATGTAATCGTTTGTTTGTTGGAACAAAGGGAGAGTTGTCCCCTACTACATCACAGAGACATTATCTCTTCGGCAAATTCGAGGATCCCATATGTATAGTAATTACAACTTCCAAACTGTCTTATTGTTTATCCGAATTAATTCAATCCATTTCCTTTATTTATTTTCTATCTATCGAAAATAAAATTGTGTACTGTAATGCGATTGCATTGTGAAAGAAGCAGTCTGAAAGATATTGGGGAAGGTGGACTATGCATCACATGTATGTAGAGGTACTCTGAGGTTTTGGAATGCCCAAGACGAAAAGGAATTGACCCAATCTCGCTGGAAATCACATCCACGGCACACAGAAATGTGTATTTGGGACTGCACACATACATCTGCGTTGAAAATTTGGTCCAAACTTATATATTTTGAACATGGGGAATTTGAAGAGCAATGTTTTTCTTGGGACATTTCTACTATGCATTCTTCGAAGCTGACTTAAAACGACTGAGAAAGCTCACAATTTCACTTTTTCTACCATTTTTACCAGAACCCAAATTAGTCATTAAATATTCCGACAATAGTGTACCTGCTCATTCCTATCCGGATTCCAGATGACGCTACCTGTGTGACCCCAAGGGTGGAGCCACAATTGACCGTAGGAGTGGAAGTCAATGAAGAGAACGAGATCGTTCTTCTGAGGCAGCAGAAAATCGTTCAATCCTTTGGTTTCTGGCTCGCTTAACCCTGCTGTTCCTGGATACGTGTCATCACACAGATTTCTTTCTGTATTATTAAGGAAAAAGGAATAGGAAATGGAACAGGAAATGTGAATACTCTTCAATTTTGTTGTTATGTAATACAACAGAAGCCGGATGAGGAGAAACAGTGGAAATGAGATATCTCTCAAATCCAAGTATAACTTTTATTTTAGCCGAAATATGTTTGTTTTGTACTTTTACCGTTGCCCTTGAAGTTGATTAAATTGTCATTTTCTCTTTTCATTTAATGATTATGACAATAACAAAAAAATGATTGATACGTGATATATTACGTCTTCGAGATTGATCAATAAATCTCCAAGGAGATTCATCTATCAAGAATAAATGTTATTGTCAAAACCATTTCATGAAAAGAGATAAAGAAAAATCATTCCAACTTCATGGACAATAGTGTATATGTATTCGACTACTAGTATATTATTTAGGTTAAATAAATTGCCTAACCGAAAGTGATGTCAAAACATTGTACGTACTGCCAATTATATTACGGTGTGATTTGCTTTACTATCTTGCATTACAGTATAAACTTTGAATAGCAGTCAGTTATTATATAATAGGTCCAATATAAGTATGAAAAATTAATGAAAAAAAAAAAAGAAAAAAAAGGGGGCCATGACAGCTATAAGACAGTGAGACCATCAAGAAAATATCATTTTATCCTGAAAATCAAACTGTATAAAAAAATTGTTATGAACATAATATTATTATTATTACATTATTATTATTATCAATATTACGGTATGAATATTATGATTATTATCATTATTATTAGTAGTATTATTATAATCATTATTATTATTAGTAGGATTATTATCATCTTTATTATTTATTCCTGCTACTATTTGCTAGGGTAACTGGGGGGCTTGGTAGCTGCTGCACCCCCACCAAACACACACATACACACAAATCCACGTCTAATATGAAGAAAAAAAAGGAAAAGGGAAAATAAGAGGATAGAAAAAAGAGTGAAAGGAAAATAAATGTTTTTCCCCTTTTTCATACCTTTCTTTACCCCTGCCATTTACCTTCGTTACCATTCTATTGGTTCCATCATGTGTATATCGTCAAATATTTGTTCCATTTTGTAGGACCTATAGCCTTGCAAAACAGACCGTATACAGGGCTCACGATTCATACTTGGTGTCTATTTAAAGAAGTAAAGTCCATGCATTTTTTACTAGTTAGACTAGAAAAATAAATGTATTTTTAACGATTACAACAGTACGTCTATTGAGAAATCTAAATGACTGAATTTTCCTAGTATTCATCCTTCAATAGACCTTCCTCTCATAAGCCAACTAGCCATATTAAATATCATGAAATATATTTCAACACTGATGGAAGACATGCATAATATTTTACTACCAGCAGGGGCTGCAATCCCGGGGAATTATGAAAAATGGGGAAAAGGTAATGTTTTAGACTTAAAGTTAAGTATATTGAGCGAGGGAATGTAGCGACCGAGCGGAAAGACAGTTTAAATATAGAGCATGCATTATTATTTCGGCTCTATGTTCCCTCGCACGGCATACTTAGACTTTAAAATTGAAGAAGACATATTGGAAATTACATAGACAGAGAGGGTCCGTGATGTGTTAACAAGGGCTATGGTGTGGGGAGACAAATCGCGCGTCTGTCCTTCTAAATACGAGGATCGTTTATTAAATGGGGAGCTCTCTTCCCGGAAAGAAAATATTTAAAGGGGTCGTTCCAAGATATTGAAGAGTCGCAAAAATTGTCTATATGACATTTTAATGCTGCCTACTTCCACAGGAGCAAAGAGAGCATTGGAGTGTAACCTCAGGCAGACTAGAGATGAAGAGTGCTCTAAAATTGAAAGTTCCAAACTAAAAAATAAAAAACCGTGCAATTTTCTAGCTAACTATCGACCTCGCAAAATAAGTAAAAGAATTCACCGAGTGCGTCGTTAGAATGTGAAGCAGATTATGTGGAGCAGATTATAGTCCTTCTACCAATATTATCAACGGATTGATAGTATGTATTGCGTACGTGGTGACTCAGAAAATACAGGCTCGACCCCTACTACTACTACTACTGCTACTTTTACTACTACTACTACTACTACTACTACTACTACTCCTACTACTACTACTACTCCTACTGCTACTCCTACTACTACTACTACTACTACTACTACTACTACTACTACATCTACTGCTACTACTACTACTAATAATAGTAATAACACATGTATACCTACACAAACAAAATTAATTAAAACAATCAATAGGCAGACTTACTTTTCCACATGTGATCAAAGTTTCTATTAAGGTCCACTCCTCTACAGGTACCCACGATGTGTCGATTCTTACGCCACATACGATCTGTCTAAATAGAGATAAGAATAATGAAATAAAAGAACAAGTCAATATATCAACGATATAAAACTTGGCAAATTACAGTACATTGCTTACGGTTTTATCCGCCTTTTTCTTCTTCTCTCCATGTGTTCATGTCTAACGAACCGTCGGAATAACAAAACCTTTGAAACATGAACCTTAATAATGATAAACAATACTAATGTAATCAGGGACAGAGCTAAGATCCATAAATTGATTTCGATTTTGTCCTGACATCAAGTTGGTTTGAATGAAATTCTATACATCACAATGAATTATTAATCGTTAACGTCGATATCAATCACACACCCACACACACACAGAACCCACCCATTCCGAAACACACACACTTTCACGCACCCACACACACAAACCTACACCTTTACCCGCACACCCACGCTCACACACAAACCTACACCTTTACCGCACACCCTCGCTCACGCTCACACACTCACACACTCACGCACATACCGAAAAACATACAGAAAATGTTTAACATATGACTTCAAGTTTCAAGTTTCAAGTTTATGTTGTTTCACATTTCACAATTTTTTTTTACATAATTGACAAGATTAGAACATAATATGAAATGTACTAAAAGTAACACATTATATAATCAATTCTTTGTGAAGACGTCGAAATTAATTGTATTGAATAGTCGAGGAGCTGTCAGTTGAATTTAAAAACTAACTTTTGAAAGTAATACTCACTTGGGTGTACTTGTATCCATCGATGTTCAAGACCGGTACAATGATCCACACAAAGTTATCCAACATGCTCTTTACTGTTGAGTCTGTGGCGTAATCCTCAGCAAACTATTATGTAGATTGAAAAAGAGGCAAAGGCATTGATCCCGTTTTGTCCCTCCATTTGTCTCTCCATATCCAGGAGAGAAATGGGGACCTGGGGGTTGTTTCATAAAGCTGTTCGTAAAGTTACGCATGACTTTACGAACGACTTGAATATGTAGTGCCAGATAGGATGCCCAAAGTTTTTCCTGATGTTTTAACAAAGTGTGACTATATTTCCAATAACCTCAATTAAATTATGGCAAAATATATACTTTGCATTAAAAATGTTTGTTATAATAAGAATGTTAATTTACATCTGCACAGTTCAACTTTAGTTGATGCAGTTAAAAATGATT
>CP137669.1:31396365-31418865 GCA_037976565.1 Mesocentrotus franciscanus | reverse complement strand
GAAAGAGAGAAACAGAGAGAGAGATGTATAGATAAAGGGGACCCCGAGATAAGGCAGAAAGAAAGATTGAAGAAGTGAAAAGGAAATGGGTAGAAATAATTTGGAGAGAGCGAGAAAATGGAAAAGAATTACTAAGCTCTTCGATGTCCTTTTCACACACTTTTACAAACTTTTATAGCAGTTTTTATTTAAAAATAAGCAACAAATGCCAGTAACTATCTTGATAACAAATTGAATTTGAATAGGTACGCCACAACACCATTCTAAATGGATGCTCTGAGACCAGAGATTTAAGAAATATTTCCAAGAAGCAAAAGAAAGAAGGAAAGTGATCCTAAACCTATTTAATTTGTTGACGAAGATTTAAAAAATCCTCAATATACTGATAGGATTTGAATGGTAGGGGTGGATGTTATTGTTACTACCTTATGGTCTCTACAGCAAAGCCCTGTACATAATTCCTTCACCAATACAAAAAAAGCAAGAACAATATTCTTAATCGTGAAGTTGGACGTGTGGAAGAGGAAAAATCAAGTTACAGTAAGCATGCAAAATATATCTAGTAAACTAAAAAGGCTTTCAATAATGAATACAAATCGTGAATATTTAAACTGAGTGCATCAAAAAATTAGATGATGACGACACTTTGATATTAATGAGACGATTAGAAGAAAACAAAATCAAGAAGGAAGAAGTATTTTACTTGTCGTAGCGAACTTTGTCGATGACCGGGAGCGCACTGCAAGCAGCTACGCAGACGGCAACGAAGAAAAGACCGATCTTCATGATGATGACCGATATCTGCCCAAGATTGAGTTCTCCCTTGCAATGTTGGCGCGAAAATGATTCTGATCAGACAGGCGATGATTTAATATACCATGCATCATCATCGCGAGGAGACAATATGATGGCATATTAATAATTGATTTATGAGATAAGAAGGAGATGCCACGTCAGTGGATACATCATTATGGATTCGTGTGCAAAGAGACAGTAAAAAGGACGCAACTGCCAATCTTAAAAGTATTCATAATTAAAGGTGTTAAAATAGAATGCAAAGTTTTATATGAGACGGCAAAAGTTAATCTCATTTAAGAACAAACAAACCCTTTTAAAACACGTTTTAAACTGTACAACTGTTACACAGGTTCCTGTGTAATATACTGTATTCAGAGAATAATTGTCATTAATATAGTTAACTCTTCAGTCTCCGCTTAAGCTGCATGAATAGGTAAAAGTATCTGCACTTTCAGACCCTAAGGACGAACTGTCGAACTATTAAATTCACTGATGCTAGCTTTTGTTAATTATCATACTTAAAGAGTCAGAGTGCAGGTTGCATACAATAACTGTTGCTATGTCGGACAAGTTTTGGCAAGCTTTAAGGTCGTAACTATAGTTGCCAGTGTATAATAGAGGCATGCATCAAGTTCTGACGCACTTTGTAAACTGATTTGTAATTTCTCTTTAAAAAGAAAAAAAATGTGGACGTGCAAGATATTGGTTAGTTAATATTTAATTTTGCGCACGTTCCTAAGCATCACATGCATAATTTAATATTCATACACATGATGAATGTTCTAACGACAAGGTCCCTGGGAAAACACGTCTACAAGTCAGCAGGTCTACAATGACAAAAATCTTAAAGTGAAACTAAAACGAAATACGAATTTTGCTCATTTTAATGACTGTAAAATCTTTCCAAATTTTGTGAACATGACACAACTCGCCTATTTACACGAGCTCAACACGATATATAACGTGCAAAAACGAAAGCTAGTGCAATATCGTAATTAGAACGTACTAATAAAATGACATTTCTTATACAGATCTTGCCTTTTGGCGGTCGCTTAATATTTCTGTTGACAAATTTTGGATACACTTCGTTTGAGGTGAACAAGGCACATTACCTGCAACGCGTGCTTTGCATGTGACCGGGAGAAGAAGAAGAATAAAGAGGAGGAGGAGGAGAAGGTGGAGAAGAAGAAGAAGAAGAAGAAGAAGAAGAAGAAGAAGAAGAAACAGAGAGAGAGACAGACAGAGACAGAGAGAGACACAGAGAGAGAGAGAGAGATGAGAGATTGAATTAATGTAGTCAGTCAGTATCCATTCATCTACTCATAGTCTGCCTAAAATAATATTACCTGATAATGACACCTTCGTGTAATTTGATTTTTACTGAATGTCTTAATAAATACAAATCCAGCATTTTCCTACACGTCAAAAATAACGCATGCTCATATGTTTTCCATCACGAAATCTCACGTCTCGTGAGCATCACGCTGTAAATACACGGGTCTATTTGTTAAAAGGGTTGTCCACGCTGATATTATATTGGTTTTAACAAAAGCATATCAGTGAATTTTTGAGCAAGTTGTCATCAGTGAACCACAAATAGGCAATACTGCTTTTATCTTGTGAGCTCCTCTTCACTTTGCTCTTTACAGAAAATTTCATAAACTCTCATTTGTGTTACTTATTGATGACGGAATAGATTTGTTTCATACATGGGTTGAATAAAAAAAACATATTTGCAATAAGTAAATTAAGGATGAATGTATGATTGAAAATTTTCTTGAGGGAAAATACACACAGGGCAAATAGGATAGGACCTCGCAAGATACGTCACAGTGTTGCCAATTTGTGTTTGGTTGATCGCACCTTCAAATATTCATAAATTTCTTATTTCTAATCGGATTTTGCTCAAAGTTGTTTCTCTCATTTTTCTGCTTCTATTGAAACCAACTTCATATCAGAATTGACTTCCCCTTTAATAGGTTGAAAACCGGTTGAGCAATTTCCATCCAACACGATCTGGTGAGGAAACGGCCAAGATATCTGTTGAGCTTAATTACTCCGAAATGAATATGTATTTACCTTCAGGAGCCTAAACTATTTAAATATCATCTTTGAAAATCGTGATAGGCGGATAGAACCATTATATGGTGACCGCCAACAAGCTCGATTAGGTAACAGGTGTTAGCGAGCTTAGTACGTGCATGGACCTACTAAGAAGGTCCATGGTACGTGCAAGTTCGCGGGAAAGTAGGCGAGTTGCAATCGTCTACAAAACGAATAGCTCGGAACCTGTGATATGCCTCATGATTGTCAGTGGTATGTGCTCACAAAACTTGAAGCGGGTCTGCATGTATAAAGTGATTAGGCCTTCTCCAGCTCCATTTGGAATGACCATATTAAGATATGCATGAGTTTTTGGAGCTTGTGACCAGGGAGACGAAGCTAAACATTTGTTGAAGACCCCATATTTATAAACATTACCAACAAGAAGAAACGGGCAATTAATCAAAGAAGACTTATGTTTCATTCTTGATCAGAAAAGGAAATATGTATGCTTATCTTCCAAAAAAAAATCAAACACCGTCAGTATACACAAATAAGGCTTTTTAGTTAAAACAAAAAAGAAACAAGAAAGCAATACTGCGATTTGAATTCACTCATTCTAAAACTATAATAATCTTTAACCAATCTCCGAGCGATCCAGGAGGATTTGATGGCAATTCTGCCATTCTTCACGGCCTGTAATCTCAAATACAATGCCCGAGTAATTAGTTTAAACAAACAATTATGACAAATATAAGAGAGATTGCTGAGGCTGCAATATCTAAAAGAAGGTTGCAAGCTAATAGCCAGAAAGGCGTTATCTTATTTCACTTTATACAGAATTGACGCCCTTCTTACTCTCAACAGACGTATCTCTCTTGTGGAAATTGAACAGCTGTAATGCGTCAATATGGTTGTCACGACTCCCTTTTTGTTGTCTTCACAAAGTTCATTAACATTTGTATGAACTGGTGAAGTGAAAATCGTCAACGTATTAATGAGCATTATCAGGCATAAGACATTACAGTTGTTATAATTTCCAGCATTTTAGAAATATTTGAAGACTCAACTGTTAAAGATTATGATACTAATACGCTAGGGTTTAAAGTGATGAGCTTGCATAAAACAACCTAAGTGTAACTTCATTTTTTATTTCCAGGCTTCTATTAACGTCCCTAAAAACATATTCCTGACAAAACAAAAGCATAATAAGCATCGCCATCTGCATCATATCATATTTTTCATTTATCATCATCGTCGTCACTACCACCACCACTTTCTTCAACATCATCATCTTTACTATCTTCATCAATATCATCATCACCTCCATCACCATCATCACCATCATCTCCTTCTTCATCAACGCAATCATCATCTTAATCATGACAATCATTATCCTCATCATCATCTGTCTATCTATCTATTTATCATCATCATCATTATCATCATTACAGCCGTTATCATTATTATCATCATCATTATCTTTCTTTTCTTCGGCATCATCAGCATCATCACCATTATCTCATTCATCATACCCGCAATCATGATCTTAATCATGGCCATCATTATGCTCATCATCATCATCATCATCGTAATTTACATTGATATGATCATGATCATGATCATCATTATCATCTTCATAGTCATAGTCATCATCAACATCGATCATCATCATCATTATGATCTTCATCATCAACATTACTACTATTTTTATCATCACCGTCATCATCATCATCATCATCATCTTTTTCTTATTTTCTTCTTCTTTTTTTTCTTCTTGTCCCCCTTCATCATCATTTCCATCACCCCTATCATTATCACCACATCATAATCACCAATGTTGTCATCGTCATGATCATGACCATAATTTTTTTAGTCATCATCCTCATCGTCATCGTCATTAATTGCCACCATCGTCAACATCATAACCATCATCTTCATCATCGTCATGATCATTATCATCATGGTCATCTTCACCATTGTCATCATTATCATGGTGGTCACTGTCTTGATCATCATTATCATCATCATTACCACTATCATAAATATCATCAACATCATCTGAAATTCTCTCATTTAGGCTTGTTTGAATACGATGGCAAAAACTTCAGTTGCCAATACATTAGATTTGTTTTAAATTATATTTTATTGTCTCAACATTTTATATGAGAATTTTACTCCATTCATTCCCATATGGTTGTTGTTTTTTAATATTTCCATCGAAGCCCACGTTAACGATTATGCCAAACCAACCACTTTCAAGATTTGCAATTTTGAAATATTTTTCAACTAAAGAAAAACAAATCGACGATTATTCATCCCCATGCGCCGTGGTCGTTGTGGTCGTAGTCATGGTCGTCCGTCACTAAGCGTACTCGGCAACGAGCTGCTGGCCGAGTGTCTTCATACCGGCGAAGATCTCCTCAGCGGTGGGCTGGATCTGGTAGGCGGGGAGCTCGAACCCGAAGGTGCCCTCATCCCTCAGCTCCACGACGTAGGAGTACTTCACACCCAGGGAGCCGTATCCAAAGTCCTCGCTTCCACCTGTAGCGGGATCTGTGATATAGATATTGACATGGATGATAATGTAGGGGTGTCATGGTATAGTGGATACACCACCGGACTGTGGATTATATGATTCGCGTTTCGGGCCCTATATTGATGATAAAGTATAGGTGACTTGGAAAATTGGATACATCACTCGGCTGCGGATAACATGATTCGCAATTTGAGTCCCAGCCCAGCTCTAATATCCTTTGGCAAGATATTATCTACATTTGCTGATCTTCACCCATGTGTAGTACTAGTAAAGTTGGTATCTGGTATGAATCTATTCCATGAATACATTTTCTTGTGGAGCCTTGAGCTGATGATGATAACGAAAATGGTCTGCAGATTGGTATTATGCAACTATTGTTTTTATTATATAATGCCATGATTATAAAGGAACATATTCTTATCATCACACTGAATGATAACCATTTTGCCTGGAAATTTTCATAATTATGCATTTTTTTCATACAATTATAATTATAATGATGATGATGATGAGGAGGAGGATGATTCAAAGTATCGATGTGTTGCCATATTTCTGCATTAAAAATTTCAGACTCCTGCAATCAATGTTTACTCATTTGCTAAAGGGTAGATAATTTTGTTTTCAAGAAGTATCATCAAGCATTGGACTAATCAAATGACAGAAATTAATTGATGCGTTCAGATGAAATGACACTTACAAAATTGTAGAAACTTTTTTCTTCTATTAAAACGATATCAGGAAGGGAAAAACTTGAACTACTAAAATGGGACCATCTCACCAAGAAAATAGAAAATGACACTGCAGTTATGATGTATAAAGCTATGACAAGTCAAGTGCCTCCTTACATTAGTGAAAAATTTACACACCGAACACATGTGTATAACACGCGACAGAGTAATCTGTGTGTTGATATAACTCGTCCGAAGACTGAGTCAGGTACACGGACATTTATGTATAGAGGTGCGCAGGTATGGAACTCATTTACTGAAGATATTCAGAAGTCTTCTAGTACTGGTATTTTCAAATCTAAATTGGCAAAGAATAACAATGTATAGTCTGATAAAAGTAAACATAGATGGAGAAAATCGGACATTGTATATTGCTATAAAACTATTCTATGTGTTCACTCCACAATCAATAGAATTGAAATGATAACATTTCGGTTTAATCAAATCATACGAACGTGCTCTACAATTTTAAAGAGCATTTGATTATTTTGGATTCTATACGTCAAAGACGAGACAATTTGCTGAATAACATTAGATGCCCCCTCCACACATTTTTTTTTTAATTACAGAAAGTGATAGTGGGATGGAAAGGTACACTAATTTGTATATACATGTATATATTTTTAATAATATTTTACTAATTTTTACCTCCCTTGTATGTAAGTTTAAATATAATTGCATTTTTGTTGTTTTGCCTAAATACAACTTGACAATGCTATTTTATCGTATTAATAAATATTTTCAATTCTTAGTAAGCCCGTATTTAACTTTTATCCCTTTTTTTTTGTTTTAATAAATTTAACTATGTTTACTATATTTTCACTATATTGTATTATATTATAGTATATTTATATCATATTTCAGCATATTTCATCATATTTATGTCATGGTTATAATCCTTTGATATTTCTTTACAATATGTTTTTTAAAAGCCAACTTATAAACAACTTTATATTGATGTATACATGCATACGAATTTCATATAATTTATCTCTACACGGTGTGTCATCAGTAATTCTACTATTTCGTTATTCTTTATATGATATATAGTTTTGTTCTTATGATTACTTTGTATTTTTATTGTATATGCACGGCCCCATTGTAAAACAGCCGAACAGCTGAACTGGGCTTTTACCGTGAATAAATAAATGAATCAAATCAAATCAAATCAATATACTTACACATATCAGGCCCAGATTCTCCAACAAAATAGTCTTTGCCATGGACCGAGGTGATTGAGTTCTCGACTGCGGTGGCTAGAGCAGCCTAAAATAAATGAAACAAAACCCCCTGTAGTGATACGAAAACTGAAGCCCCTTGTCTATCAGACGAGTAACTTGTGATGGAAATTACATCATAGTGTTTCATATAATCTTATAAAGGTAATTAATTATAAGCTCAAATGGATGTTTGCTGGGAAATATAGTGTTTTCGAAGAAATTTACTTTAATTCTGTTTTTATCCAATCTCTCTCTTATTCCATGTATATTCTCTCTCTTTCTACAGTAACTGTCTGTTGCATTATCTGGTTTACCTATTCATGTATTATAACAGGCCGTGTCGTCTTCATCTGCGGTGTGTCTTCTATTCTATATTGCCTTTGTCAATCAATTACATGTAGTACTATGTTATTTAATGTAATATGCTATTCTTATGTGTGATTCTAGATTAATATTATGTTTACTTGACATTTTGTATTTTATGGAAACAGCCAGAGAATGTTTTATGCCACTTGTACCTTTATTTCGAGCATAAATAATAAATGTCTGGAATCCATTTGGAAAGGTTGATTATAATGTATGTATAGGGGGCCTAAAGTGAGGTTTCAGATTGATAAAATTGATTAGAAATTGACTCCATTGTGATGAAAAGCACGTGGAATGCACAGAGAAATGGGTATATGGCCCTCATGGCATGATTTTTTTTTGGTCTAAATATCTCATTATTTTTCTTTTCATCTTTTCCAGACCTCTTGAAGTCATACCTGATCGTCTCTATCTGGTTGTGCAACGGTCCTCCTGGTGTAACCCCATGGGTAGAGCCAGTACTGGCCGTAGGAGTGGAAATCAATGAAGAGTTTGAGGTTTGAACCAAAGCCCTGCAGGAAAGCCTTGGAGCCGCTGTTCTCGGTTCACTCAGCGCCTCTGTGCCCTGATAGTCCTGGGCGCACTTCTGTTTGCTGGCACCTACATTAAAGAAGATAGAGTGAAAGCAATGTTCTATGATAAAATACTTGAATTAGAAGAGAGAGAGAGAGAGAGAAAAGGGGAAAGAGAGTGGGGAAAAGAGGATGGATAGAATGAAGGGAACGATGGACACAGTTTGTCGATCACAAATGCAATTATTTCTCTCCATTGAATTATGAATTATGTTTTATGATTTATAATCTTTGTTCTATTTTTGTTTTTCTTAAATTATTATCTAATATTGCCACCGTTAAGTGCGCAGTACCACAAGGCCACATCTTAGGTCCCTTACTGTTTTTAATATATATGAATGATATGGTTATTGCATCATCTGCGAACAAAATTTACGTTTTTTCGCAAATGATACTAACGTAATTTATTCACATAAAGACATTCTTATTACAACACTCAATATAGAATTAAATAAACTATCATCTTTACTCAAATCCAACAAACTCTCTCAAAATATTAATAACACTAATTACATTTATTTTAAAAACATACACTCTAAACGTGTACTTCATAATAACATTTTTATAGATGACATGCCCATAAATGAAAAAGAAGTAACAAAGATTCTTAGGCGTAAGAATTGATTCAATTTTAACTTGGAATAGTCACGTTAATAACATTTGCATGTTAGTCTCGAGAGGCATAGGCATTCTATACAAATTGAAGTATTATCTCTTACAAAAGTCACTATTTATGCCTTACAATTCAGTCATTTTGTCATACATATCTTATTCTAACATAGTATGGGTAATAGTAATAAGAAGAAAATTATGTTAATATATCGTCTCCAAAAGAAGGCACTCCGTATTTGTACACGTTCACATTATATAGCCCATATTGATCGAATATTTTTATGAACTAAAAACATTAAAAATTGCTGATATTTACATTTTTCAAACTGCAATCTTCATGTATAAATCTAAATGCTATACCATTAGCATTTCGAAATATTTTTGTGTACAATATTAATACATACATCTGTATCGTACACGACACTCATCCGATCTCCATTTAACTAACCCGAAAATTATTATGGCCTATAAACCGATATTAAAGACACCATGGTATATATTTTGAATTCTTTACCTGACAATTTTAAATACTCTGTCTCCTTATTCATTTTAAGCCTCGATGCTAAAATATTTCATATCCAAATATTCATGAACATTATATGGGTCTTAACAAGTTTATTCAATTGACTGTTTTTGTAAATTAATTTCAGATAACTAGTTCATGAACAAAACGAATCTAACACTTACTTCACCTGCACACACCCACACGCACCCACGTGCAATTTTCTTTTTCCTTTCTTTTCTTTCTTCCAATTTTTTATTAAGATACTTTCTGAAAAAAATCTTTATACGTGATACTTCATTCTCCTACCTACTCGTAAAACAGCGTCATGTGCTCCCATCCCCCTTCCCGGCTCTTATCGACTCAAGCTCTAATGCTTATAATAGTTGGCTTTTGCATTTATCTTGGTTCTTTGATTTACCTCCATACTTTCAAGTTGTCAATTATCTCTATGTGTTTGTTTTTCTTCAGTTGTCACATTTTATGTAAATCAATTATATTACATATTATTATTGTTTTTGAATATTTTATATTTGATTTTCTAATAAATGAGTAAACATCTGCTAATTTAAAAATAAGAAATAAAGAAAGAATTAAACCACAGTGGACTATGTACCTTGAGTATCATCTAGCGTTTGTATATTTAATCATTTTCAATATTGTATTTAAAAAAAAAAAATGCTTGTAAAAAGTGAACAGTTCAGCCAGTGGCTGCTAATTATATTTTGTATTACATCATGAATGAATAAATAAATGAATAAGAGAGAGAGAGAGAGAGAGGGGTATAGGGGGAGGGAAAGAGGCGGGGGAGAAATTGAAAGTTTTAAGATCATCGGCTTGTGTAAAAGTTATAAGTATAATATACCTTCTTTTTAATATCTGGACAGAAAAATCCAAGAAGATAAAAGCAGTAGCAACGATTTAATTTCCGATCAATTTCTTTCTCAGTTTTCAGGTTGTTTTTGCCATATATAACTTGTTTCCAAAGATTAACTTCCGTTACAGACCTAAAAAGTTTAATAAAATCTCTACATCAGAAGGAGAATAGGGTTTTAAGCACAGTATTTTATTTGAGATTTTTGCATGGGAAATTCTAGGAGACTTAACAGAATAGAGACATGGGATGCGAAGAGAACGACCCGACGAGAGAGAAAGTATGGGAGAACAGAAGGCAAAGAAAATTAAGTGAAATTACCAGTGCAATGGAGGCTTAAACAAGAAATTGTAATGCTTGATAACAAAATTACATGAAAGAGAATCGAACGAAATAGTGAAAAGGGAAGTGGGACAGTCAGTATTCTAGTGTACTGAGAAGATGACCGATTAATGGCTGGAGTAAGTTGTTAGATAAATAAATGTTCCTACTATCCTCCTACCTCCCCACTCGAAGTCGTAGTTACGGTTCAGATCGACTCCAGCGCAGCCAACAATGTTGGGGTTGCGATTCTTGCGCCACATACGATCGTCCTGTCAACGAAAACCAACAATACAGTATGAAAAGGCGCTGAATCATACCTCTTGTTGTTTTTCTCATCAAATGCAGAAAGCCTTAAGACGAAATGTACCTTTTCCTTGGACGGGTAACTGGTTTGCTTGCCTACATAAAAAAATCGTTGACTTGTTTGTATCAGAATCTACATTATGCGGGTTTATTTCATTAATTTTTGCACCACTCATTAAAAAGAAGCAAACATAAATTATTATCGTTCAACAACCTTTGATGTTAAAAGCACTAAACTAATGTTGTAAAACAAATTTTTCATTAAGTAATTATCTTATGTCCATTCAGCACAGTGCGTTATTTCGACTACGCTATTCGGGTCTATGGAGGCAATTGCAAAGGCGTAGGTAATAATTCAAAGCAATATTTTCGCTATTCATTTTTCATTATAAACATTTAAACTTTTTGTACGATGTCATTCTCAGAATGCGCATTGACGACTGCGCATGTCTGTAACGCAGTCCTACGTCAGAAAATGATGCAACAGTTTTTGTATCTCTCTGCCTCTTTCTTTCTCTCTTTCTTTCTCTCTCTCTCTCTTTCTCTCTCCCTTCCTCCCTTCCCACTCTCTTTTTTTCTGTCTCTCAGTCTCTCTCTCTCTGTCTCTGTCTGTCTCTTTCTCTCTCTTCATACTTACGCTGTGGCTGAACTTGTATCCATCGATGTTGTAGACGGGTACAATGATCCACACAAAGTTATTCAACATGCTCGTCACCGTATCATCACTGCCGTAGTTATCTATGTACTGTTATAGGAGGAGAAATATGGGAAGATGAGAGAAGAAGGGAGAGAGGAAGAGGGAGGGAGAGAAAGAGTGAGAGAGAAAGAAAGAGAGAGATAGAAGGAAAAAAAGAAAGAAGAAAGAAAAAGGGACAGAAAAGGATAAAAAGAACGTGAGAAAGAAAACAGACGTAAATTGTAAAGAATTGCAGTATAATGAAAGGAAAAGAAACATGAAAATGTTTCAGACACGATCACACTCTCCTTTTCATGATTTTTAAAATAAGATTTCATTTGAAATGTATGTACGTCCTTTATAACCTACAAGGGACAAGTTGGGACAGAAATAACACAGTAAAAAGAACAGTTTCATACAGTAACAGAAAATTATATGAAATATTTTAAAGTTTCATTTTGGTTATTGTGCATGCATAATAAATATAAACCGAATGAACCCATCGAAAGCCGAGCTTCTTGGGTAGATGGAACACAAAATAATGATCAATGTGAGTGACATTTGGTTATATTCACTTTTAAAAGAAAAAGTAGAGTTATACTCCTATCCACATTACTGCTCCGTTCTTTGATGTTCTTTTAAGTTTAACAATATTCATTTTCCATCTACCAGGATGGGGAGGGGCAAACGCATTCGTACACTCCTTACAATACATTATTAATTCCATTTTTTTGCAGAAGGGGTAAGGTGGAATAATCTCCCATACTCGACTAAAGCAATACTTCAACTGAAAAAGCGAGAGATATAAATTATATACGGCTACTGGGATCACATACATTTTTTATGAGGTTGATGACAGTAGCTGGGCTGATCCATTCGCGGGCGTGGATGCCTCCCTGGATGTAAGCCACGTTTGTTGCAGATGGTGATTTCGCGATCTGTTAAGTGTGATAACAGATAGATAAAGGTATCATGAAAACCATGTTGTTGCAGACGTGGCGGCACCAGAATTTTTTAAGGGGAGGGGGCAAACAATTACGAAACAGTTACAAAGTAAAAAGGGGTAATTTTTTAATTGTGCACTTAAGTCTTAAGGTACAACAATGTATACCAATTGGGTTTCGAAAGGGAGCAGGGGCGGCATTAGGGGAGGCGAGGGAGGTTAATGTTTTCTCATGATTTTGCGAAGGTACCCTTCCTTCAAAGTGTTCTTTTTGCTATATAACGGTTTCTACAATAATATTGGTGGTTTTGCATATTCTGAAAGGAATCTTCATTCCTAAAAAAGCGAAATGCTTGGATGCACAACTGGCCACGGTTTTGCACGTCCAAAACTACGCAAATTCATTATTTTTACATATAGTATTTTGTACACCATGTGATAAAGAATGGCCAGTGATTGGACAGAACATGAAAAAAAGATAAAAAAGATAAAATGACAGGAAGAGACAATATTGAGAAAAAACAACCACACAAACAAACGAAAAGTATCATTATGTGCGTATCCAGGATTTTGTAAAGGGAGGGGGAACACAATTACGAATGTTATTATTTTTTTTTTTGGGGCGGTGTACGTTATAGAATATGCCAACTGGGCTTCAAGAGGGGGAGGAGGAGGCCTTCTTCTTAATCGTGATAATGACGCAAACTTTACCCTGAGTCCGTAAACGGCTTCTCCCTCGTAAGTGGTGGTGACCTGGACCATGCTGACACCAAGGTGAGACGAGGCAAAGTCATTCATCCAAGCTAAGATCTGAAAAGATAAATGAAAACAAAAACAGATAAAGAAATTATGACAGGAAGAGACAATATTGAGAAAATGACGAAGGAATAACAAATATCAAAGAAAGTGTGGGAGAAAAAGTGGAGTGAAAAGAAAAGTTGGAAATGGGAATAATGAAAACAAAATTGGAAGACATAAAAATGAAGGGAAAGAAAGGTACAGAAAAGGGTAAATAAAAGAAAAAGATACCGTCATGTATAATCAATGAAACGCTGGGAATTATGCAAAACAGTTTAAGGAGTAGAGGCAGAAGGACAACAAATGTAGTTTACTTTATCCATTTACAAGTAATATCGAAAGGTGTCGTGGTATAGTGGTTCATACACTTGACTCTTAATCTAAGGGCTGAGTGTTCGAATCTCAAGGCCCTCAGAAAAACAGCACTGAAGCTGATAAGGCTGCCCTGTCCAATTTCTTTGCAGGAGATATTTTAAAGAAGTGGCCTATTTGACAACTGCAAAATAAAACTATATATCTGCAAAGTTTATTCTTTACACGTGACGTTAATGTTTCCCAAGATTTCCGTAACATATACACGTAGTCTAGACTGCCGGTCAGAAATGAGGTAATTTCATGAATAGGAGTGCAGAAGTGGGCATGGTAGGATTTGCTATTTACACTGCGCAGGGCACTTAAGGATTATGAATATGGGAGTTCCCAAATGACCTTTGATAGTTAACTCTCCTATAAGCTTTATTGGACCACGCCTTTGATGGACACTGTACTGGATGTCCCTCCCTCAAGTGGTGGTATTTATTGGCCCTGGTAATGTCATAAGCGGGCGTGGTAGGGTTTGCTATTTACATATTAGGCTTTTAAGATACAGATAAATTATTAATGGGCGTGGCCGAATTTGGCGTGGCAGGGGTTACTATGTACAACATGGACCTTTATATCAATTATGGATATGGAGTTATCCATATCACATTACATAATGGCATTTAAGATTTAACTTTCCTATAATTTGATCTTGTCTCCTCCCATTTGATGGGTATGGAACAACCCTCAGCCCCGCCCCCGTCTCCCTTTCGTCACGTGATGGTATTTAGTACAATGTTTGGTTCAATCTTTACCTCTTCGTAGGTGTGGTAACTGTTATAGTTGAAAGCAGCCGCATCAAAGTCGTTCTTAGAACTGACCATCTCGGCAGCCTCTCGGTCGATCAAATCCTGGACGTTGGAGATCTACAAGAAACAAGTATACGTGTAAATCAAGCGGATATATATAACATTCAATGAATATACAAGTCAAAAGACAAGTAACCGGATCTATAAAAATATCAATAAATTTGCAAGTCGGCAAGTAAGCAGATAGGTTACAATAGCAACAACATAGTATAAGCAGCAAATTAAACTTGAATTTATAGACGTAAATATGATCAGACATATACTTTATTCGCTGCTTTGATAGGATAAATACATGTAGCATACGTACTTAGAGAGAAATCCAACTTTTTTACTTGCTGACAAAATTGGGCTAACTTGTCGGCAAAAGGGTTCAACCCCCCACCAATTTCAAAATGGTGATCGCTTTTAATTACCCAAGTCTCGATGGTGAGTCCGGGACGGCTCATGGAGCTAACGAAGCTCAACTGCTGGGCGGGAGACCATAACGTCGACGGGTCGTCCAACCTTCGATGGGCGCTTCCAGAAATCAAGCTGAAATGAGAAAGATAAGAGGAAAAAGCAGAAACGAAGAGTAGAAAGAAGAGGAGAGGGGGAAGGAGAGGAAGAGAGGAGAGGAGAAGAGAGGAGAGAAACGAAGATTAGAGAATTGAAAAGTAGAGAAGCCGAAAGAAGAGAAGATAAGAGGAGGGTGGAGAAGTGTAGAGAGGAGAGGAGAGAAAATGAGAGAAGAGAAGGGAAAAGAAGAGAAGAGAAAAGAAGAGACAGGAAGCGAAGAGGAGAAGAGAAGAGAAGAGAGACATAAATTGAAATGGTAACTCGATATTTTTTTTTAAATAGTCTTAATCCCTTATTGACCAGGGGTTCTAAAACAATATCCTTTACGGTCCACATGTGATTTTCATGACAGCTTAAAGGTCCAAAACAAAGGACGAAATTTCTTCATTTCTTCTTTTGTCCACCTTAATTTCAAGAGTTAACATGGTTAAGACAGTCAAAAGTGGAAGTTCTGGTACACAAGTCAGTCATGGCAGTGCAGTGACGTATCTAGGCATTTCGGCGCCTCCAAATCTTATCGACATAACTGTAGAAGCGAAAAATGATTTTATTGTGATAAAAATATTACTTATCATCAAAATACACGCTGCTTGAATATAAGGTTTTTTTCAGGAATCCCGTTGCCAATAATCGTCCTGTTCTTTTATTTTGCGAGTGAGCGAAGCGAGCTTAAAAATAGAGCTGGGAGATTGGTCGGTCACTGGGCGGCGAGTTCAAAATCGGTCGGCATCCGGGCAGCGCCAGCTCGGCAGCCTTTGACCTAGCAGCTTCGATTTTTGACCTAAATCGCTCGACGGCAAACGCTCGATTAGGTCGGTGCCCGGGCGGCGACCGCCCGGGCACCGAGTGTATTTTGGCCTACGAGGCACCCGCAGATGCCCAGCCGATAGCCGACCGGCTGCCGGGCAATTTCTTTAAAATCAGCCGGTGGCCGGTGGAGACCGCCCGGGAATTGGTGGGTCATCAGTCGGTCACTACCGGGACGCCGCGCGGAGAAGCTCCCGATTTCGCCTATTTTTGACCTAAAATCGACCGGCGACCGATGGGAAATCGACACGGCACCGCCCAGGCGTCGTTGGACCTCTACAGCCTGCTCGACTTCTCCCAAAGTCGTTGGGCGATGCCTAAATTCCAGCGGCGACCGAGCAGGCTACAAATCGGTCGGTCGCCGCTCTGAGTTGTGACCAGCTAACTGATGACCCACCGATTTCCGGGCGTTCTCCCACCGCCCACCGGCTGATTTTTAAAGAATTTGAGAAGTCGAGCAGGCTGTATAGCCTAGCAATGCCTGGGCGGTGCCCTGTCGATTTCCCGTCGATCGCCAGTCGATTTTAGGTCAAAACTGGGCGAAATCGGGGAGCTTCTCCGTGCGGCGTCACGGCAGTGACCGACTGATCTCCCAGCGTCGACCGGGCGGCGACCGATCGTCAGCCTTGGACCTAGCGGCTTCGATTTTTGACCCAAATCGCTCTACGGCGAACGCTCGATGAGGTCGGTGGCTGGGCGGCGACCGCCCGGCACCGAGCGTATTTTTGGCGGGGTGTGAAAGTGAGCAGGCGCCGCCCGAATTTTAACACCGTGCTAAAACTTCAGCGGCGACCGAGCGATGCCCTAAAAGCAAGCGGTGCCCGAGCAGCAGCCGCTCGGTGCCCTGGCGAAATTGGCTAAAAAATCGCCGCCCGGCCGCCGAGCAGGCTACTTTTTGGGGTTGTGACCATAGCTTAAAGGTACAACAAATAGTTTATTCCGGTACCTTGTTGCCTGAATATTGTGCAGTGGAGTTGACAATTTTAGATATAAGTGGCTTTCTATTCACTACTTCTTCAACCGGGGCGCAAAATTAACGAACCCTCCGGGGAAATATAGTCAAAGAAGTTAGCAAGGTAACAGAAATTTAAGATTTCTTTCAAATGCTGAACTTTCCCAAATGTAATTGTCTTACACTGAAGTATGTTGAGGCGCAATATATGCGTTTATAAACGCTATTTATGAAGCTATACTTTATATTTGGGCGCGAAGTTACGAGATCTAGCTGAAGCCACACATGTAATTAAGCAAAACGACCGATAGTTAAAGAAAAAAATCCCATCTTTAACGCTGAAAAACTATACTTCTACTACAATTTCGAACTCTACTTCTAATACAATTTACCCTTTGTATTGCGGGCGCATAATACTAATATCAGGGATCTCCATGTCTCTTTTATGGCATTTATTTTGGGCACGCCCTCTCTTTGCATTTTTGTTGGCGCCCCTTCATGTGTCATTCAAGGCATGTCGACATGGTGCAGTATGTTGACGCGGACATTTGAGACCCCTCTCCTCCCACTCTTTTGACTTAAGCCCTTTCAACTCCACAATCATTGATTTAAATGCGAAATTCAGATAAATGAAACTTTTTATGTTTATTTTTACGGCATTGGAAAAATATTTCTTCACTCTGAGTTATAATGTATAATCTAAAATTATGACAAATGCACAAATACAACTGAACTAAAAAAAATCCGGTCTATTAATGTTCAAAGTCTAGGATTGCCAGGCGAAAAATAGTGGCCTGTTCTTTTTCTCTTTTTCTTACAATAAATATGTTGAATTGAAGTAAGACTTTTGAAAAGTAAACCTAAGGCAATTTCGATAGCCTTATCCATCATGTTTTAAATGTGTGAACATAAAAATGATGCATTACGTATAAACCCAACAAGATTCTATGGAACATATACAATAATGTAAACAAATTGCCCTCGACTTGATTTTCGAAAGTCTTTGAGATCGTGTTCCTTGGTTGTTGTTGTTAAAGAGGAATTACTTGAACCAATGAATAATGGAGTTTGACATCCTGTTTTTGTTCTTCTCTTCTAATAATGCAGTTAAGAATAATGACGGAGTACAGTGATTAATAAATTATGTGATTATTTCTTGTGGCATTTGATGATTTTAACCTGAAATTGATGTGCATTCTTACCATTGCCCACCTGTCAGCTACTTCTTCCATCCATTCTAACTCCTCCTGAGTACGAGGAGTCACACGAACACTTTGTAGCTGTACATAGAAGAAGAAGAAGAAATTACTTTATCGACATCGAGTTTTATAGTTGCCATCTTTTTGTAATCTCAAGGCCGAAGCGAATGCTTGAACCACGATGATGGTGACGATAGTGGTAATGATGTCGGGGATGATGGTGAAGATGATGGTGGTGGTGGTGGTTATAATGATGGTGTTGGTGTTAGTGGTGATGATGGTGAAATAATATTTATATTAGTAATGGTGATGATGGTGGTGGTGGACTTTGTGGTGGTGGTGGTATGTAGAGGTGATGATGATGGTGGTGATGATGACGATGATTGTCGTACTGAGGCTGGTAGTGGTGGTGGTGGTTATAATGATGGCGTTGGTGTTAGTGGTGATGATGATGATGATGATGATAGTGGTAATGATAGTGGTGGCGGTTTAGTGATGATAGTGGTGTTGATGATAAGTTTTGATGAATAAAATAGAGCTTTGCAACAAATATTGAAATAAAGTACACCCTTAAAGGTACTATATCCCATTTGCAGGCCAAAAAATGAAACGGTTCAATTCCAACAGCATTTGAAAGAAGATACTAATTTAGAACTTCCCTAAAAAAAGGGGGCTTGAAAATGTCTTTAAGTGGGAAAATAACAACTATTAGTTGTCGAATCGACTTAGGAGCTATAGAGCCAGTAAGTAATAGTCTGACTTTTCAGACCATTGTACCGAATGGTCGTACGTTTTATGCTGCGCAAAGATTCAATCAGTTTAATTTTGGCCATTACAAGAAGTGGGTTATTGATGTAGACAAATGCTCATGTACCCTTTACAGCTCATTTTATGTATGTTATTACCAAAGATGAAAAAGCCAGCCAGTCACTCAATAGTGTCTGACAGTGAAGTCTAGCAAGTAAACGGGTTTCCTTGCATAATTTGAATATTAGGACACTGCTAACGTTTAAATTTCACAGATAGGACATACATGACATATTCATAATTCCTGCAAAGTTCTACAGAATTTGATGTTGGCTGCAAAAGGGACATAGTATCTTTAACAATGGTTCAAACCCAATGCGACTTTATCGAAGGTTTATTAAAAATGAGCAAAAGTAAAGAGAGTATAAGACCCCGTTCTCACTCACTTCGTTGGAGCGGTCTAACTAAGACCCGTTCCTCAGAGCGGTTCTTAGGTGAGTGAGAACGGTCAAAGTGGTCCAGGAAGTGGACTTGGACGTTCCAGAAGACCACCTCGGGAGGTGGTCTTGAGGAACGGTCTTATTAAGAGCGGTTTGGAGCGCTCTAACGTGCGAGTGTGAACGGAAGCGTACTTTGAACGGAAGTGGTCTAGTGACGTTGCGTGCGAAACATGTAGTACGGTACATACGCTAGTATTCCGCGCGCGAAAAATTTACCCGCTGACCTGAGCTGCCATAGCAACAAGACCACTTTGACTCGTGGAGCGGTTTGAGTCATAAAAACTGCTCGGTGTGAACCCTCGCAAACCGTTCCTCAAGACCCGTTCCTCTGGAGCGGTCTAACTAAGACCACTTTCAAAGTGAGTGAGAACGGGGTCTAAAAGACATTTCGTAATGTGTACAGACACGAACAATTTTGTTATTCCATAAGAGCAGTCAAGCATACTATGGATATTCTTGAATTGATGGAAAATGTGAATACACCCTATAATATTTTGTGTCTGGATTGTCTGCCAATTCGACGTTGTACTTAGTCATCATGAAGGAAAATATTTTGCCCTCGTTGCCCAAGGGCTGCTCAAAAAGCTGTCTTTCAAAACGAAAGTGATTGCTAGCTTTGTTCTTAGCAAACAATGCCTTTCTGAAGCAGTTGAAGGCGAATAATTTGGAGATGGATCGCATGCCACCTAATCTAACAATGGAGGAACAAAGTTGTCAATTTCAGAGCCCCTCTGAAAATCGTTTCCGAAGATTGAAACACGATCCAATCAACTAAAGTAATATTGATCAATTCTACACTGAATAGTCATTACAGATTTTCAATATCCATTTAATGCTTCAACGTCATGGGGTGTACTCACTTTTCTTACTTTTGTTACAACTCTGTTGTTTTCCTGGAAAACGGCAAATATTTTGTGCATGTTAACACATTTCACAGAATGCTAACACTGTCACTATTTCAAGACTTGTGTTTTAATAAAACGTTGTACAAAGTTACATCGGAATATCAACCTTAATTCAATGGTGTACTCACTTTTGCTGGATGTAAAAAAAAAAATGGCGCACATATCATTGCAAACTTACATACCATGCCTGTACACACGATGCGTCATTTCAATTGCGTTAATACCTGCGCTAATCAAGCCCGTGGATAAAATTATAATTTCTAAAGCAATGTTTGCGCTGTTAATGTTATGTTCCTTTTTATTACTGGATCACTCCCATATGGCGCATCAAAGATTGCTGACGCAGTCTTACGTCAGGCAAATAACGCCTTGCGTGCAACGGGCATACGACTTACTTGTCATAACGGACTTTGCGGCTGTCCGGTAAAGCTGAGCAAACGGTCAAAATGACCACCAAGAGACCAAGAGCGACCTTCATTCTGATCAACGATGTGTCGAAAAATAACCAGTATCAGAAGTGGTCTTGATCATTTATAGATACATTACACACTGTTGATTATGACGTCAGCCTAGCTAACCAATAGTGACAGTTTTGTTTTTATCTATAGATTATGACCATCTGCTGAACACTATTGTCTACAAGGACAGATTGATTATTAAAAAAAATTTCTATATGCCAAGCAAGTGAGGCATCGAACTTTCGGCCCAAATCAACATAGACAGTGTCAGTGAGTATTAAAAAGTGTACCGAACTTTGATATAGCTTCTAATTAAAAAGTTACAACCTGTGTAACCTAAAATCATATTTCAAGTTAAAGGGTAACTGATACTCTGTCTAATGATACCATATTCATAATTGTCCTGCCACAGATGACTGAACAGCAGGCTTTTCAAAAACTATTGTCAAAATCTTCTTGTACCAAGTTTGGGCTGAAAGCAATGAATGTCGGTCAAAAGCCATTATATTTGGGTTATCTCATTCCATAAACAGCTGCTCACTTATTAATATTGACTATAAGGCAGATAAAGATAAATGGTGTTAAAATTAACTCAAGCTCAAGGAAATCAAACAAAATTTATGATATTCTCTTCGTTATGATGATTACAATCTTGAATTCATTCGCATCCCTTGTTTAAGGTAACCCTTCTCATTGAGTGATACAAAATGGATAACATTTATTTGGGACGTTATCTTCTTTATGAAAGTCTACCATCAATTTCTTTGATACTTATCATTATGTGTTCTTTCCTTCATTTGGGTTTAGTAACTTTTGAGTTTTCATTCGCTATTCGATATAAACACCTTATGCTCCTTACGCGTGTGAAATGGCGCAGCGGACAAGTGAGCGGAGAGAACTTTGATATCATGAAACAAGAAGTTAGTAGGCTGTTTAAAATAATTAAAGCTCATCATAGGGATTGAAACAAGGTTCTGTGAAAGCCTAGATACAATGCATCATTTTAAACAATGAATCACGGAAGTTAACTTTTAAAATGATTTAAGACCAACGAATCACATGCATATTCGTTTCATCAGCCCGAATTTGGTATACAAGGCGATTTTGACCAAACTTTTTAAAGACCCTAGTGCTCAATCAGCTGTGGCAGAAATATTATGAATATGGTATCATTGGACAGAAAACATGTTACTCTTCATGATGAAATAAATTTCAAAGTCATATTATTATCACTTTTAATTAGGAGCTACCAAAGTTGGTACACTTTTTGTATACGCACTGTATAGGCCTAACAGTATCATAAATTATATTACTGCATGTCACAACCACCATTATAAGGTTAGTGTCACCTTTGAAACATGCGGACAGAGCAGTATCACATACTCGAACATGATTTCTAAAGGCGCTACGATAGACACTGAGAGTTAATTCTTCAAAAGTCGATTGTGTTGTGTTTGAATGTCATTACTTAGGTATATACTACTACGGGGCTGGGGTTACAGGCCCTCTTCTTTCAATAAATACCACAGATTTATACTATCATTTGGCTATAGGCTTTCTTGAGCTCGGTCGCTCCGCTCCCTCGCACAATACAACAATCTGTAAAGCACTTCATTTCAGGTCTTGTGATTCTTGTGTATGATCATTACACAGACACAGGCTTGATAATGTGAAAAACAAGTTTCAATTGGTCCTACCAAAGTGTCTAAATTAACGATTTGAAGCTGCCTAACACCATTGAGAGAACGGAGAAAGAGACTGTCATTGAAAGTGCTAAAACTACTGAATACACATTTTTTTGCTTGGTATTTCACCCATGTTTGTACTACCAGGAGATTGTTAACAATAGTTAATAAATTGAAAGGTTTTGATATACACCGTTGGCATAAAGGTGAAATAATTTTGTTTTA
>CP137669.1:31322693-31395865 GCA_037976565.1 Mesocentrotus franciscanus | reverse complement strand
CTTGATATACACCGTTGGTCATAAAGGTGAAATAATTTTGTTTTACCCCAATTTATGTAATGATTTTGACAATGATTTATTCCTAATAGATCTAAATAATAGTATACATTCTCAGATGTTATTGAATAATAATTTGCAAGTGTTTGTTTTGCGTGACTGCTAAAGCATGTGTATGCTACTATGCTTATCAACTAGGCGACCTACTCCCTCAAGTCATAACTGACAGTAATGAGGATAAATGCCTCACAAAATGGCACCAATATAGCACATCGACGCGGTTTTGATCCTGGGGCCTCACAGTTACGAGGCCATTGCTTTGCCACTGAATCATAATGGAAGCAGCGGGGGCAAGGGTAGGGGCAGCCCCAAAAACGAAGGAAATGCAATAAATTATCAATAATTCTTTGCATTTCCCCCCGGTCTCTGTGTGGCCGTGCCTTAAACCATAATGCATGACCGTACAGACACCTGCAACACGTGCTATGCATGTGACCGAAAGAAGAAGAAGAAGAAAGAGTAGGAGGAGAAGGTGGAGAAAAAGAAGAAGGATAAGGATAAGAAGAAGAAGAAGAAGAAGAGGAAGAAGAAGAAGAGGAAGAAGAAGATGAAGAAGAAGAAGGAGGAGAAGAAGAAACAGAAAGAGAGAGAGAGAGAAACATTGAATTCATATAGTCAGACATCGGATGTCTGTCTAAAATAATACTACCTGATAATGACACCTTTGTGTAATTTGATACCCAACTCTCTAATAATTTATTCTTAATAATGTTGTTGTCACCAGTTTAATGTTTACATGCTATAAAATTTGATTGTGTGTTTTTATTCACATTTTTCATGAAAGATTACTGAGAGTCCTTTTTCAGGACTCCCCAATCCTCCCTCTCTCTCACATGGTGCAACCGCAAGCCTACTGTATATTTTATCCATGTAAAACTCTATTTACAATCTCGGTTATAATTATGATCATGACTTTTTTTTAAATAGGGGATACATCCCTGTACGGGTTTCTCAAACCTTTTGCTGCATCGCCAGACATGTTTGATTTCTTACTGAATGTCTGAATAAATACAAATACAGCATTTCCCTACACGTCAAAAATAACACATGCTCATATTTTTTTCACGAAATCTTACGTCTCGTGAGCATCAAGCTGTAAATACACGTGTCTATTTGTTAAAGGGGAAGTCCACCCTGATATTATATTGGTTTTAACAAAAGCAGAAAATGAGAGAAGCATATTAGTCAATATGTGAGTAATATACGATTAGAAATATGAAAATTATGAGCTTTGAATTTGTCATCAGTGAACCACAAATAGGCAACACTGTTTTATATTTTGCGAGCTCCTCTTCAATTTGCTCTGTACAGAAAATTTCATAAACTTTCATTTTCTTACTTTTTGATGGCGGAATAGATTTGTTTCATACATGGGTTGAATATTTGCAATAAGTAAATTTAGGGTGAATGTATGATTGAACATTTTCTTGAGGGAAAAACACATTTTTTTTAGTACAGGGCAAATGGGAGGGGACCTCGCAAGATACGTTGCCAATTCGTGTTTGGTTGATCGCACCTTCAAATATTCTTAAATCTCTTATTTCTAATCGGTTTTGCTCAAACTTTCACTGACCTGTTTCTCTCATTTTCCCCCTTTAATAGGTTGAAAACCGGTTGAGCAATTTTCATCCAACACGATCTGGTCAGGAAACGGCTACGATGTCTGTTGAGCTAAGCATGAAATGAGGATTTGATGGCAATTCTGACATTCTTCACGGCCTGTAATCTCAAATACAATGCCAGAGTAATTAGTTTAAACAAACAATTATGAAAAATAAAGGAGAGATTGCCGAGGTTTCAATATCTAAAAGAAGTTTGCAAGCTAAGAGCCACAAAGACGGTCGTGATCTTATATCACTTTATACAGAATTGACGCCCTTCTTACTCTCAACCACTGGCGTACTGGTGGGGCTTGGGGGCGCTAGCCCTCCCCAAATAAAATTAAACCATGACTTATTTTCAATTTCATACAAGTGATTTATAAATGTTCGTGATATATCACATGATTTTCAACAAAATGCGCGTTCTCCATTTCTGTTGCAATCTGACACATTCCCAAATAGCCAGGAAGTGCATATGTTTTTTACAGTCACTAATGGGCCTTAATTAATTAGTGGCCACTAACAGTAACACTAGTAGATAACCGTATATCCAGTTTAGCGAAAAGTCTGGATACCCGTATGTCCGGCCTAGAGAAGAGCTTAGAGAAGATCGCGGCAGCTCTAGGCGGTACGCGGGGGAATGCGCAGTCGCCTGCGCCCAGGGTTTGTTTTGGTTTTGGATGTGGCGAGGAGGGTCATTTCCAGAGGGAATGTTCCACAGGCGCGGATCCATTGGGGGCGATCGGGCCTTGCCCCGCAAAGAAAAAAAAAAGAGAGAGAGAGAGAGAGAAGGAAAAGAAGGGAAAGGGAAAGAGGAGAGAAAGGGAAAGAAAGAAGAGGAAGAAGAAAAGAAAATGGGGGGAAAATAAGGAGATCGGGGGCGAAAGGGCCTTGCCTCCCAGGCTGTTGCCCCATCAAAAAATTAAGAGAGAAGGAAGGAAAGGGAAAGAAAAAAGGAAAAGAGGAGATAAAGGGAAGGAAAAAAGAGGAAGAAGAAAAGAAAAGAAGGGGGATATCAGTTGCAATTTTCCCGCCAACAAGTTGTGGATCGGGGATAAAGGGCCTTGCCTCTACCCCCCGCCCCCGCCAAAAAAATAAGAGAGAAGTAAGGAAAGGGAAAGAAAAAAAGAAAAGAGGAGATAAAGGGTAGGAAAAAAAGAGGAAGAAGAAAAGAAAAGAAATGAAGGGGGATATCAGTTGCAATTTTCCCGCCAACAGCATGTGGATCGGGGGGGGGCGAAAGGCCCTTGCCCCCCCTAGCAAACCTAAAAGAGAGAGAAGGAAGGGAAGGGAAAGGGAAGGGGAGGAAAAGGGAGGGAAAGGTAAGGAAAGAAAGAGAGAAAGAAGATAGGTAGGGAGATCAGTTTCGATTTTTCCCGCCAACAAGGTGTAGATCGGGGCCACTGGCGTACTGATGGGGGAGCCAATTACTGTCCTGCCAGTGTCACAATAAAATTCAAACGTGGTTCATTCCTAATTCGATACCGGTAATTTAAAAATGTTGCTGAAAAGACATAGTTTTCCGAGATTTTTCCTCACTTTTTATACTTTTGTATGCGTTTGTTGGAAAATTACAAATTCCTAAATTCACAGTCAGGCAAGAAATATGCTTATTTAGAGGCCTACATGGCAGGGCCCGCAAAGACGGGGATCCGGGGCCTCGAGCTCCGCCCCCCTCCCACTTTTTTGGAAAAAGAATACTAAAGAGAATAGAAAGAAAGAGAGAAAGAAAGAAAGAATAGTGACCTGCCAGTGTCACAAAATATATGAGGTATCAAAATATGCTCATCTGACCGTGATTAAATGCCTAAAACCCTGAGCTTCCGGGGCTCTGTCCCTGGATTCCACCTAGGGCCCTAAGGCGGGCCCCTGATGCTAATCTGACCGTTATAAAATGCCTGAAACCCTGAGCTTCTGGGGCTCCGCCCCCTGGACCCCACGCCAATTAGTGTCCTGCCAGTGTCACAAATAGGGTATCAAAATATGCTCATCTGACCGTAATTAAATGCCTAAAACCCCTGAGCTTCCGGGGGCTCTGCCCCCTCGAACCCACCAGGCCCTAAGGCGGGCCCCTGAATGCTTATCTGACCGTTTTAAAATGCCTAAAACCCTGAGCCTGGGGCTCCGCCCTGGACCCCACGCCAATTAGTGTCCTGCCAGTGTCACAAATAAGGTATCAAAATATGCTCATCTGACCGTAATTAAGCGCCTAAAACCCTGAGCTTCCAGGGCTCTGCCCCTGGACCCAACCAATGGTCCTAAGTCAGGCCCCTGGATACTCATCTGACAGTAATTTATTGCCTAAAACCCTGAGCTTCGGGGCTCCGCCCTGGACCCCACGCCAATTAGTGACCTGCCAGTGTCACAAATAGGTATCAAAATATGCTCATCTGACCGTAATTAAATGCCTGAAACCCTGAGCTTCAGGGGCTCCGCCCTCGACCCCACCAGGGGCCTAAGGCGGGCCCCTGAATGCTCAATGACCGTTATAAAATGCCTCAAATCCCTGAGTTTCAGGGGGCTCAGCCCCCTGGACCCCACGCCAATTAGTGACCTGCCAGTGTCACGAATAAGGTATCAAAATATGCTCATCTGACCGTAATTAAATGCCCATACCCCTGAGCTTCCGGGGACTCTGCCCCTTGACCCCTGCCGGGGCTTTGCCCCTAGATCCCACGACAATTTACACTACGCTCTACCTGATCGTACATATTTTAGCCTCCCTCCCCCCCCCCCCACCTACTTTGAAAAACGTTCAGCGGGGCCTGCATGCAAGAGTGGGGGTGATGCAGATTTTTTGTCTGCCAGCCCCCCCAAACTTTTTTGCTCATTACGCCACTGCTCTCAACAGACGTATCTCTCTTGTGGAAATTGAACAGCTGTAATGCGTCAATATGGTTGTCATGACTCCCTGTTTTTTTGTCTCCACAAAGTTCATTAACATTTGTATAAACCGGTGATGTGCAAATCGTCAACGTATATGTATTATTAAATCTCAATGATCATTATTAGGCGTAAAACATTACAGTTGGTTTAATTTTCGGCATTTTAGAAATATTTGAATACTCAACTGATAAAGATTATGGTACTAATATGCTAGGGTTTTATAAGTGATGAGCTTGCATGAAAGAACGCACGTGTAACTTCATTTTTTTTTTAAATTGGCAGCCTTCTATTAACGTCCCTAAAAACATATTCCTGACAAAAAGCAATAATTAATAATAATAATAATAATATTTTATAGTCCACTCCAAATTTTATTAAACCGAAAATGGAAATTCTTTGTGCCCAATTGATCGTGAGCCCGGCAGCCACTGAGCAGCGCCAGATCGACATTGCTCTATCCTTATTGTTGAACGCCAAACAAGGTAGCAGCGACTCCCATCTTTTAACGTCTTTTGGTATGACGCGGCCGGGGTTCGAACCCACGACCTCCCGGTTGTGAGGCGGACGCTCTACTGACTGAGCCAACACACCGGTATATTAGCATCACCATCTGCTTTATAAGCATCATGGCATATTTTTCATTATATCATCATCATTATCATCATCGTCGTCGTCATCATCACCACCACTTTTATCAAAATCATCATCTTTATTATCTTCATCATTATCACCATCATCACCATAATCTCCTTCATGATCCCATGGGTGTCGATCCCGGGGAATGGGGGGGGGGATACCCCCCCCCATATTTCAGGTGGGGGGTGGCCTGTACAATCATCTTCCCAATAATTCACCATCAAAAAAAAAAAAAAATGAAGAGAAAAATTAACGATGAGAGCCCGATGAGAGTAGTTAATGGTTATTACTCGCAAGATGACCATCAATATACACATTTTGCTATCTCATTTTCATAATACATGCATACATATATAAATAGAAAACGAAGTAAATGAGACAACCGTATATGAGACAAGAATAAATTGAATTCTCGCTCATACGGCTTCATCAGGAATTGATGAATTTATTCAATTTATTCAATCAACAGCATCATAGAAATGCAGTGCGCCAAATGCAAAGCCGCAGCGTTAAAAAGCAACGAGCTAAATGTTAAGCGCGAAGCGCAAAAGTGCAAAAAAGAAGTAGAGAGTGGAGAGAGAGATAATGAGAGACAGAGAGGATAATAACCCAGGTAGCAAGCCCATGTGGGACCCACATGGGTCCCATATTCTCTGAAACATGGGCCCCATATGGAAAACCATCTGGGGCCCTAAGGCATCTGCACCCAAGAAGCATATGTCTTATATGGGACCCATATGGGTAAACCCATATAAGACAGATGGGACCCAGATGGGACCCATACCAAACTGGGCCCAAATGGGTATGCCCAGCTTAATCCCATCTGGTACCCATATTGGTTAACCCAGATATATCCCATGTGGTTAACCCAGATTTTCCCCATGTGTTACCCATATGGGCATATTCATATTCTACCCATATGTGTACGCCCAGCTCATTCCCATCTGGGACCCATAAGGGCTGGCCCGATAGATCCCATATGGGTTACTAAATATTGGCCCCATATGGGATACATATATGGGTTCCATTTAATAGCCCAGATGGCACAAGTGACCCAGATCATCCCCATATGGGCTTGCTACCTGGGGAAAAGGGAAAAGGGGAAGAAACGGGCAGAAGAAAAAAGGAAGGGGGAAGAGAAAAGGAAGAAAGACAAGAGAAAGAGGGACAATTATATTCCAGCATTTCCTTCAGGGAACTGATGTGAATGGGCGATGAAAAAGAGGTTGACTTTAAAGTAACCTACAATGAAATATTGCTCATGTTTATTTCTTACAATGTCAAAATTACTTTACGGGATCCCCCTCCCTAAAAAGCTTAGGCATGGGTGATGGTAGGTATGAGGTTTGAAGAGCTATTTTCCGAAAGGAGCACAATTTTTTGATAGCAAATGGAGATAATGATATACATTTTCCTCTATTTACCTTGAACAAAATTATTAACCTAAATTACGAGAGCAATTATGAACACATGCATCTTTTAATAACAATTTTCCATAGACACCTGAACAAAATCGGGTAAACAAAGAGTTCTTTCTTAAGTTACACACATGGATCTAGTGCCTCTTGAAAATAAGCTCTTTGTATGTACATAAACAAGCAATACAACAGAATACTCCAGTTCGATATTTTGGAGAAAGATTATTATGTCACAACTTATTTTTGTTTTATTGAAAAGCTGATGTAGGCCTATGTATTGTATTCAAACGTAACAGGCATAAGATAGTTAAGGTGTTTTTGAAGGTTAGAATGTTATTAAGTTTGAAGTTTTGTTTATAACACCCTTCCAATAATAATGCACCTTCTAAGACTGGTTATAGTTTTGAGAAAAAAATAGTGCTCTGGTCAGGGCCTTAGGGAATATTATGCTTATATTTTAGAGCGTATCTGGTATGATAAGTATATCTGGGTGAAGAAGGAGATAATGGAAGTTTGTTGTTTGGTAGTTGGAACGTAAGTTTTATATTATGTTTTTAAGAAACAGACAGTTTGTATGAGATCAGGAGTGGAAATTTTCTGTCATTTTGAGAACCAAATTTTGCATCAGTGATATTCTGTTTCATTGAATTGAGTTTCCCGCAGAGAGGATTCAGTTGGTTTAATTAAAGAAGGAAGAGAGTCAAATGAAGAACCAAAAGCAATATGTTTTTCATTTACTAATGAGAACTATGTTTTTGTTTTTTAGATCTCCTTACACAGAATATTGGAATGGGTTTTTCACGATGAATGTTGTTTGGAGACATCAATATTCATAAAATGTATGTTTCTATCACCAGGAAATAAAGAATTTTCTGTCTACATGAACCTTTCCTGGTTGCTTATTAATGCATTTGCCCACTGGTAACATAATACTTTCACAAGTTGATATCCCTCACCATTGGATTTTTGTTTGGTAATGTCTAAATTTCGTTTAAAAATAGATGATATCAGTCTGGTAGGCCTACACTGCAGGCAAGAGTCAGGACTAACATTTAGCATGTTATTAATTTTATTACCACTCTTATATTCTCTGAAATGTTATCTTTATTGAGGGTGACTTGAAAAAGTTAATAACTTGGAAGGGAGGGGTGCAACCTGCCACACGCTTCTACCTCTTGGTTGCTTTGATCCATTGCCGAAAATATTTTGGCACCTATCACCCCCAACCACGGATACAAATCGACACCGCTGCGGGCTTCATCATCACCTCAATCATCATCTTAATCACGACTATCATTATATTCATCACCATCACCCTCATATTCAATGACATGATCATGATCATGATCATCATTATAGCCATTATCATTATTATCATCATTATTTTCATAATAATCAACATCACCTCCTTCATCATCACCGCAATGATCATCTTAATCATGACAATCATATCTTATTCAATATCATCCTAATTTGCATTGATATTGTCATGATCATGATCATCATCTTCATATAGTCATCATGAACATCGATCATCATCACCATCATCATTGTGATCTTCTTTATCAACATTACTACTATTTGTATTATCACTGTCATCATCATCATCATCTTTTAAAAATATTTTCTTCTTCTTTTTCTTCTTCTCCCCTTCATCATTTCCAACACCCCTATCATTATCACCACATCATAATCACCAATGTTGTCATCGTCATGATCATGACAATCATTATTTTAATCATCATCCTCATTGTCATCGTCATGAATTTCCACCATCGTCAACATCATGACCATCATCTTCATCATTGTCATGATCATTATCATCATGGTCATTTCACCATTGTCATCATTATCATGGTAGTCACATGGTCATCATTATCATCATCATTACCATTATCATCAAAATCATCAACATCATCATCTGAAATTTTCTCATTTAGACTTGTCTGAATACGATGGAAATCACTTCAGTTGCCAAAACATTTGATATTTTAATGATATTTTATTGTCTCAACATTTTACATGAGAATTTTACTTCATTCATTCCCATATGGTTGTTGTTTTTAATATTCCTATCGAAGCCCACGTTAACGATTATGCCAAACCAACCACGTTCAAGATTTACGAATTTTGAAATATTTTTCAACTAAAGAAAAACAAATCGACGATTATTCATCCGCAAGCACCGTGGTCGTTGTGGTCGTAGTCATGGTCGTCCGTCACTAAGCGTACTCGGCAACGAGCTGCTGGCCGAGTGTCTTCATACCGGCGAAGATCTCCTCAGATGTGGGCTGGATCTGGTAGGCGGGGAGCTGGAACCCGAAGTTGCCCTCATCCCTCAGCTCCACGACGTAGGTGTACTTCACACCCAAGGAGCCGTATCCAAAGTCCTCGCTCGCACCTGTTGCGGGGTCTGAGATATAGATATTGATATTGATGATAATGTAGGGTTGTCGTGGTATAGTGAATACGTCACTGGACTGTGGA
The DNA here is from genome assembly GCA_037976565.1 of Mesocentrotus franciscanus. Lineage (NCBI taxonomy): Eukaryota > Metazoa > Echinodermata > Echinoidea > Camarodonta > Strongylocentrotidae > Mesocentrotus > Mesocentrotus franciscanus. The sequence continues at coordinate 31,386,780 of CP137669.1, read as the reverse complement.
TCATATGATTTGCGTTTCGAGTCCTATATTGATCATACAGTATGGGTGACGTGACTTTTGGATACATCACTCGAATGCGGATAACATGATTCGCAATTTGAGTCCCAGCACAGCTCTAATATCCTTTGGCAAGATATTATCTACATTTGCGGATCTTCACCCATGTATAGAAAAACATTCAAAATTGTAGGCTCATGCAATCAGTGTTTACTCATTTGCTAAAGTGTAGATTATTTGTTTATCAAGAAGTATTATCAAGCATTTGACTTATCAAATGACAGAGAGTAATTGATGCGTTTAGATGAAATGACACTCACAAAATTGTAGAAACCTTTTTTTTTCTATGGAAACGATATACTTACACATATCAGGTCCTGATTCTCCAACAAAATAGTCTTTGCCATGGATCGAGCTGATTGAATTCTCGACTGCGGTGGCTAGAGCTTTCTAAAATAAATGAAACAAAACCCCCTGTAATGATACCGAAACTGAAGCCCCTTGTCTATCAGAAGAGTTACTTGTGATGGAAGTTACATCATAGTAAGCAAATAATTACCGTTGGTGAAGGTGATGGGACAAACTATCACTTCCGAGGCGATCTGGATGTAGCTATCTTTCCAAAGCGAAGCTGAGGAAAGATAGCGTATACGTTCAGATCGCCGAGGAAGTGATAGTTTGCCATCGCCTGAACCCAAAAGGTGATTATTTGCTTTATATTCCACATCGGAAACATTTCACTTCTTCCGTCATTTTAGAGCAACAAGTCATCAATTAACAGCTAGCAAACGGTGTACGATACGTACAGTGCATGCAGTATGGTGGTACGGTATGTATGGTTGGCCGTCACCGTCAAAACGCGTGCCAAAACCATACGCGTGCAAGTCAGAACGTACGCATGGTTCTTTCATAACGTACGCGTGGGTCCATCATAACGTACGCATGGTTCTGAAAGAACGTACGTATGGACATTTTCTATTATACTTCTATGAAATTCTTAACGTACGCATGGTTTTTGCATAACGTACGCGTGGTTCTGTCATTACGTACGCGTGGTTCTGTCATTACATACGCGTGGTTCTGTCATTACGCACGCGTGGTCTTGTTATTACGTGTGCATAATATAGTCATTACGTACGCGTAGTATAGTCATAACGTACGCGAGGTTTTGTCATAAAGTACGCGTGGTTGTGTCATAACGTACGCATGGTTCTGTCATAACGTACGCGTGGTTGTGTCATGACGTACGCAACGGTTCGTAACTTTTAACACGGATGTTGGAATGTTCAATCAAATTTCTCGTTATATATACGTGGCATAGGCCCGAGTGTTCCCTGTGTTTGAGGGTGATGAGAAGAGGGAAGGCATAGTCATGTAACCTGCATGGTTAGGGGTTGTCGGGATGGGCGGAGAGGGGGGTAGGGCGTTAATATGATATGAAGGGGTTTATTTTATTTACTTCGTTTAAAGGGTTTTATTAATTATGAACAGTGGGCAGGATTGTTTTAGGGTGATAAGAAGGGGATCAGCATAGTCATGTAGTCTGGTTGGTCAGGGGCTAGCGGGGGTGCCGGGAGGGGCGTTAATGTGATATAAAAGAATGGGATATATAATGGGATAATGGGAGGGGTGCCGGGGAGGGGCGTTGTGGGATATAAAGGAGTGGGATATAAAGAAATAATGGGATATAAAGGAGGTGGATGGGGCAGGGGCGTTTATGGGATAAATAGGAGTGTATATATTACCTACTTCGTTTAAAGGGTTAACAGTGGGTAATATCATTTGAAGGTGATGAGAAAAGATGGTGGGCATTGTGATGTAGCCTTTTTGGTTAGGGGTTAGTGGAGGGGCTAATTGGGGGGGATTAAGGGGGTATAAAGGAGTGTATATTACCTACTTCGTTTTAAGTGGTTTTATTAATTATGAACAGTGGGCAGGATTGTTTTAGGGTGATGAGAAGGGGTTGGGCATAGTCATGTAGCCTGGTTGGTCAGGTGCTAGCGGGGGTGGCGCCGGGGAGGGAGTTAATGGGATATAAGAGAGTGGGATATAATGGGAGGGGTGCGAGGGAGGGGCGTTATAATGGGATATGAAGAGGGGAGGGGTGCCGGGAGGGGCGTTAATGGGTTATAAAGGAATGTATACTACCTACTTCGTTTTAAGGGTTTTATTAATTTTGAACAGTGGGCAGGATTGTTTTAGGGTGATGAGAAGGGTTGGGCATAGTCATGTAGCCTGGTTGGTCAGGGGCTAGCGAGGGGGTGGCGCCGGGGAGGGGCGTTAATGGGATATAAGAGAGTGGGATATAATGGGAGGGGTGCCAGGGAGGGGCGTTATTATGGGATATGAAGAGGGGGAGGGGGGTGCCGGGGAGGGGCGTTAATGGGTTATAAAGGAATGTATACTACCTACTTCTTTTTAAGGGGTTTTTATTAATTATGAACAGTGGGCAGGATTGTTTTAGGGTGATGAGAAGGTTGGGCATAGTCATGTAGCCTAGTTGGTCAGGTGCTAGCGGGGGAGGTGCTAGCGGGGGCCGGGAGGGGCGTTGATGGGATATAAAGGAGTGGGATATAAAGAAATAATGGAATATAAAGGAGGTGGATGGGGCAGGGGCGTTAATAGGTTATAAAGGAGTGTATATTACCTACTTCGTTTTAAGGTGTTTTATAAATTATGAACAGTGGGCAGGATCGTTTTAGGGTGATGTGAAAGGGTTGGGCATAGTAATGTAGCCTGGTTGGTCAGGGGCTAGCGGGAGGTGGCCGGAGAGGAGCGTTAATGGGACATAAAGGAATGTATATTACCTACTTCGTTTTAAGGGGTTTTATTAATTATGAACAGTGGATAGGATTGTTTGAGGTAGATGAGAAGGGGCGGGCATAGTGATGTAGCCGCGATGTTTATGGGCTAGTGGAGAGACTGGCCCCCACCCCTGGCCAAAAGAAAAGGTGGGGGAAAGATGGTAACCACATTTTTACCTTCTAAAACAAAAAATTTAAGTGCTCTTCCCCCTTCCCGCTTTTTCGCCGGCTATTTCGCCGCTAAATATTTTCTCATGAAAAAAAAAATAGTGCTCTTTACCCGCCATAATTTGATTAAACGAATTCGTTTTCACTGGCTGCCTGCCGCAGCAACAAACAGAGTTGACAAAAGACTTAACTCCGTGTCGTTGACGACCAGCCATGCATGTCTTTCGTCTTCTTTCTGACTAATTTATAAACGGGTAATTCCACCCCCTCTCCGCGAGCGTACGCAGAACAAAATTCTTTGTAAGTGGGCGTTTTACCCGGTCGTCACATCCCAGTTTCATACTCGTAAATTTAAGAGTAAGTGAGCACTTTCGAGATGTGTACTGACGAAGGATGAGAATGCAGCATGTCTTTCGATAGGACAACATGCTCATGCATTCACATTTCCTCATCCTAACGGGGACCAAGAAGACGTTGGAGCTGGGTGTATGAAGAATACAAATATTTACTTTGTCCGAATTGAAGTGGCGTAACCTTGGGGGAAGGAGTTGGAGTGGGGTGTACGAAGAATAAACATATTAATCTCTCTGCCTGAATTGAAGTGGCGTAAACCTTGTGTAGCGTAAATATATAACTTCAACACACTTATCCTGATCACTTCAACACCCGTCTCCCCCGCATAATGCACACACAAAACAAAACCCTTAATCTTCTTTAACGAAGTCTTTAGCACCTATCCTTTTTTTCTTACAAGACCAAGACCGTGATGACATCCCCTATTCATTGCAGGAACTTTATAAAGAAACCAATACAATTTTAACGGCATATTAGCCCGGCATATAAGCGCGGCACATTAGCCATATAATTATGTAATAGAGAGAGAAAAAAGTCATTTAAATCCCGAAATAGCCTACACCGTACTAATAATAGATCTATCCAGGTGCGGATACACTGGGGGGTGCGACGGCCCAGCCCCCCCCCTCTAAAAAAGGAAAGGAAAGAAGGAAAGGAAAGGAAAGGAAGGAAAGGAAAGGAAAGAAAAGGAAAGAAAGGAAAGGAAAAGGGAAGAAAGAAGGGCTAAAAACGCGAGTTAGGAGTGGACGCATGCAGGGCACTCACCCGTATATAGGCCAAGGCTCCGCGGTTCAGCTAGCCATGCGCCGAGATTTGGGTCATTTTCAGATCAGAACTAGCCCTAATTCGTGTTTTAGGCCTATATGATTGAAACAAAGTGCCGATGATCGCTTTACACTAGGGCGTACAAGTTACAACGTTCAAAAGTATGTCAGGACTCAGTTAGATTCAGGTACATCTGTCAAATCATCATGCCGTTACACAGTGTACAGGACCCGCGCTACGGTGGGGTGGGGGAGCTCGATCGAGCCCCCTTTGGGAAAAAGTATATATGAATAATAATGAGAAATAGAAAGAAATCAACCAAGGGCAAGGCCCCGGCAAGAACTCTTTTTTTTTACTGCAAAATGCGAGACCAAATTTACCTACATAAAAGCGCGATTTAGCGAACCTAATTCAGGAAAAAAGCGCGAAAAATAGCAAATGCGAGAAGTAAAGACACGGATGCATCGTCAAACATGTCGGCAAAGCTTCCGTAGTCGGTAGTTTGCGGATTCACAAAGCCTAATTTGTTCAGGAAATTACACACTTTTATCGCCAAAATCTGGGTAAAAACACTCCATTCACAAAAGACGAACTGTCAGTCTAAATTTTTCTTTTTCAATTTGCGCATAATTATATTCATTTATTTATTCATTTATTCATGATTTCTTTCAACCGGGTAATATCATTCAGTTCCACTGGAAGCCAATGGATGTGCTTTTCAAGAAAGCCCTGTATAATACAATAACTGTATAAAAACATAATATTGCAATAATTAAAAATTGTACATACATGTGAAATATCAAATTAAACATATATCTTTTAAAAATAACACTATTTGACAGGGGCGGCGATTTCTTGTCATGACCGGGGGACGAAATGCGAGGGACGAGGGAGCAGTGGCGTAATGAGCAAAAAAGTTTGGGGGCAAAAAAAAATCCACACCACCACCATTCTTACATGTTACATGCAGGCCCCGCGAACGTTTTTCAAGGGGCTAAAGTAATTACGATCAGGTAGAGCAAAGCGATCGAAGTGGAGCGTAAACTGGCGTGGGGTCCACGGGAAAGGCGGGGTCAAGGGCGAAGCCCCATGAAGCTCAAGGGTTTTAGGCATTTAATTAAGGTCAGATGAGCATCCAGGGGCCCGCCTTAAGGCCCTGGTGGGGTCCAGGGGGCGGAGCCCCCAGAAGCTCAGGGGCTTTAGGCATTAAATTACGGTCAGATGAGCAACAGGGACCCGCCTTAGGCACCTTGGTTGGGTCCAGGTGGCAGAGCCCCTGGAAGCTCAGGGGAAAATCATGCCATTTCAGCAACATTTGTAAATCACTGGTATCGAATTAGAAATAAACCACGTTTGAATTATATAGGGGCAACTGCCCCAAAGCCCCCCATCAGTACGACAGTGCGAGGGAGCATAGCGAACGAGAGGGGTGAAGGTGACGGAAGTGACTACCCTTCACAGGTTTTTGAGGTTTTGTTGTATTAAAAAATAAAATTCCTTAGCAAAACCATAGTATAAAAACAAGCAATATACTTTTTTCACACTTCGCTTTTCTACAATATTTACTTGTACATTTTGAAGGATATTATGCAAGGGAGCGTAGCTATACCGAGCGAGAAGATTTTGCATTTTATTTGTCTAAACGCTGCACTCTTGGGCCCTCCAGATCCTATAAGTATAAATATATATACATTTTCGTGTGTGCACTTTTTCAATTTTTCCGGGGACGATCCCCTCTAAAAAAATCGAGAGGGGGACGTGTTCCCCCGTCCCCCGGGATCGCCGCCCCTGCTGATAATGTAATTACAATGTAGGAGTATATACCATTGCCTAAAATATTGTATATTTTCGCTTTGAGGTTTCCCTTTGTAGGTGCCCCTTTTTCCCGGAAGCGTAATTTTTTCCCACCGCAATTTCAATAAACACGCTTGCGAAGAGTCTAGCTAGCTACGAAAGCTTGGACAGAGGTCACAAACAATTATACTTTGATTATTTCTTGCTTTCCCTCACTATTTATAAAGGCAAAAATAAAACTGAATAAATACTGAGATTCGAACCCACAACTCCAACGTTTTGTTATGCTATCCTTACCGATTGAACCAACGATGGGTTGATGGAAGGTCGGTTTGCATGATTATTATAACCCTATTGGTCACCCTAACGGTTACCATGTGCGCATGCGCAGGTTTAGTTAGCTAGCTAGACTCTTCGCGAGCGCGTTTATTGAAAAATAAAGCCGCAAATGCGGTGGGAAAAAAATTAAGCTTCCCGGAAAGTGCCCTTTACTGTTGGTGCTCCCCCCCCCACTCTGAATGATGCTCCGCCACCCCGCCAGCTTCCGGGGGCTCCGCCCCTGGACCCCATGCCAAGTTACGCTCCGCTCTACCTGATCGTAAATACTTTAGCCCTCCCCCTACTTTGAAAAACGTTCCCCGGGGCCTGATGTAAGGTGTTCAAAGCTGAAGCCCGACGCCAGTGATTGCTGTCTGCCCATCCCAACTGCTGTACTAGTCTTGTACTGACTGATTTTGACAATCAAGTGATACCTGAGATATTAGGAAACTGTACCGTGTCAATTATAATCGTCAACACCTAGAGGTACCGGTGTCATGAATACCAATGTCCTAAATACTTTGTGTTACACCGGCGTACTATATCCATGCGGATTGCACACATATTTCCGCTTCTTGTGTTTGCAGTCTTTTCCTCCCATCATAAATTCGTGCTGGAAAAAAGTTATTTTAAATGATATCCCGGCAAAAAGAGCTTCTCAGCGGGGCACAGACCCCTCAGACTCCCCCTGTCCGCACAATCACAGAACGCGGCGCTGAGGCGCCGCTTAATAGTTTATCACGAATTGGGCCGCCCCCTCGTCGCCGGTTGGATCCGCCCCTGGCTCTATCTCTCACTTTCCCTGTCTCTGTCTCTGTCCCTCTCTTCCCTCCCCTTTCGCCCCTCTATCTATCTCTCCCCATCCTCATTACTGCTGTGTAATGTTTAGATTAACTTTCACTCGTTTTCTATGTGCATGATTTGGACTCTATGGAACAGTGTGGATAAACGCAAAATAGCCTATGCTAGCACCTTGTATCAATTATCACTAAATCTCTCTCTATATATCTGCGATCATCAAATATTAACAACCAATTTTAGACCTAAAACGTCCCGCTTTCTATAGAAGGGCACATCCGGGTTAGGAGGGGGATATTCAGCCCTAAAGGGCCGCGTGTCGGAACTTATCGAACAATGAGCATCCGTTGTATGTTGTAAAAAATGATTTCTATAGATTATCAACCATGGTGCTTCAGATAAATTCATCTACTCCATGATTGCCCTCTTCAAGCATTCTTACATTCATTCTTTGTAATCTCCAAGGCTATCAATATGAGTAACATTTACATAATAAACCCATCATCATCGCTTTCATTATCAGTATCTGATAAACGAGAATCGTCAGTAAAGTAAAATCGGAAAGTTAGAAGTGTCTAAAATTGAATTTTAAAGAACCCCACTAATAGTTGTGCGCCTTCTATCATTCTAATTTTTGTTTCTTTGACGCCCGGCTGAACGAACCGAAACCCGAAATGTCTATGTAAGTGTATAGTTTTTTGCACATATTTAGTATTCCCAATCTTTATCCCCTTAGAAAATGTAAATATAACAAAACATTAACGCCCCCCCCGGGCATGCCGGGTATCCCCCTCCACGGCCTCCCCCCCCCCCCCCGCTAGCCCCAAACCATCCGGGCTACACGACTATGCCCGCCCCTTCTCATATCAACCTCAAACAATCCTATATTCACTGTTCATAATTAATAAAACCCCTTAAACCGAAGTAGGTATAATATAAACTCCTTTATTTTCCCTTACCCCACCCCTCCACTTAGCCGTCCTTTGCCATCCAGGCTACCTGACTATGCCCAACTCTTTCTCATCACCCTCAAACAATCCTATTCAAGGTTCGTAATTAATAAAACCCTTAAAACGAAGTAGGTATAATATAATTATACGCCTTTATTTCCCCTGAACCCCCTACACTAGCCCATAACCATCCGCTACATCACTAAGCCGACCCCTTTTTCATCACCCTCAAACAATCCTATTCACTGTTCATAATTAATAAAACCCCTTAAAACAAAGTAGGTAATATATACTCCTTTATTTCCCCCTGAACCCTCCCCCGCCCCATCCAGGCTAGCCCCTTACCATCACGGCTACATCGCTATGCCCGCCCCTTTATCATCACCCTCAAACAATCCTATTCACTGTTCATAATTAATAAGCAAACCCTTAAAACGAAGTAGGTATAATATATACTCCTTTAGTTCCCCTGAACCCCCAACAACCCCACCCCTACACTAGCCCATAACCATCCGCTACATCACTAAGCCGACCCCTTTTTCATCACCCTCAAACAATCCTGCCCCCTGTTCATCATTAATAAACCCCCTTAAAACAAAGTAGGTAATATATACTCCTTTATTTCCCCTGAACCCCCGCCCCATCAAGGCTAGCCCCTTACCATCACGGCTACATCGCTCTGCCCGCCCCTGTATCATCACCCTCAAACAATCCTATTCACTGTTCATAATTAATAAAACCCATTAAAACAAAGTAGGTAATATATATACTCCTTCATTTCCCCTGAACCCCCGCCCCATCCAGGCTAGCCCCTTACCATCACGGCTACATCGCTATGCCCGCCCCTTTATCATCACCCTCAAACAATCCTATTCACTGTTCATAATTAATTTAAAACCCTTAAAACGAAGTAGGTATAATATATACTCCTTTATTTCCCCTGAACCCCCCCCCCTCAACAACCCCAGCCCATACACTAGCCCATAACCATCCGCTACATCACTAAGCCCTAATCCTTTTCATCACCCTCAAACAATCCTGCCCATGTTCATAATTAATATTTAAAAAAACTTAAAACGCGAAGTAGGTAATATACACTCCTTTATATCCCATTAACGCCCCCTCGGCAGCCCCTCCTTTTATACCATTTTATCCCACTCCCTTATATCCCATTAACGCCCCTCCTCCCACCCCTTTGTAAACGGGAAAGTATGCTCGGCCGGCAAATAAAAGAACGGCGGAAATTCAGCTTTATCCACACAATACAACAAGCTTTCTCATTGGTTATACGACTGTTTAGTATTACAGTTAATACACACAGCTGAATTACGTACGCATGGTTCTTTCATAACGTACGCGTAGTATAGTCATAACGTACGCGTGCTTCTGTCATAACGTACGCATGGTTTTGCATAACGTACGCGTGGTTCTGTCTTTACGTACGCGTGGTTCTGTCTATGAGTTACATTTTTTCCGGGACCCACGCGTATGTTAAGACAGAACCACGCGTACGTAATGACAGAACCACGCGTACGTTATGCAAAAACCATGCGTACGTTAAGAATTTCATAGAAGTATAATAGAAAATGTCCATACGTACGTTCTGTCAGAACCATGCGTACGTTATGATGGACCCACGCGTACGTTATGAAAGAACCATGCGTACGTTCTGACTTGCACGCGTATGGTTTTGGCATGCGTTTTGACGGCGACGGCCAACCATAGGTATGACCATAGTTCACGCGTGACCAAAGTTCGCGTACTAACACTAGAGAGCAATACGCAACGTATACAATTAAAGTGCGTTGCACTCGGTAGATAGTACTACTATCGGTGTGTGTGTATTGGGTTTTTACAGACGTGTATCAATCAGATATGATTATTTACGTCTGGGGACCGACCTTTAACGTCACCATCCGAAAGACGCGATTCAGTTTCGAACCTGCGTCCTCGGCTGAATCAGTTTGTAACTTCCACTGTTAGCTGGATTACAGGCGCACGCCACAACGCCTATCTATCGAGTGCAACGCACTTTCACTGAAGATAGTAGTACTATCTACGCAGTGTAACGAACTTTTCTTCTCCCATCAATGATGGGCGAACTATCTTTCATCACGTGATTTACTTTTGACCAATCGTAGAGCAAGATTCTTAGTATGTGGAATATAATGTTTCATATAATCTTAAGGCAACTAATTATAAGCTCAAATGGATGTTTGCTGGAAAAATATAGTGTTTTTAAAGAAATTTACTTTAATTCTGTTTTTCTCCAATCTCCTCTCTTATCCCATGTATATTCTCTCTATTTCTAATTATCGGCTGCTGCATTATCTGGTTTACCTATTCATGTATCCTAACAGGCCGTGTCGTCTTCATCTGTGATGTGTCTTCTATTCTATATTGCCTTTGTCAATCAATTACATGTAGTACTATGTTGTTTAATGTAATATGCTATTCTTATGTGTGATTCTATCTTAATATTATGTTTACTTGACATTTTGCATTTTTATGGAAATAGCCAGAGAATGTTTTATGCCACTTGTATCCTTATTTTGTGCATAACTAATAAATGTCTGCAATCCATTTGGAAAGGTCGATTATAATCGTAGTATATAGGAATTTATGTATAAAGTGAGGTTTCAGAATCATCAAATTGATAAGAAATTGGATGAAAAGCACATGGAATGCACAGAGAAATAGGTATATGGCCCTCATGGCATGATTTTTTGGTCTAAATATCTCATTATTTTTCTTGTCATAATGGAGAACATTTGAAGAGCAATCATTTAAGGGGACATTTTTTACCATCATTTTCTTCCAATCAAACTCTTAGAAAAGGAATGAGAAAGCCACAAACAATTTTTCATCTTTTCCAGACCTCTTGAAGTCATACCTGATCGTCTCTATCTGGTTGTGCTAGGGTCCTCCTGGTGTAACCCCATGGGTAGAGCCAGTACTGGCCGTAGGCGTGGAAATCAATGAAGAGTTTGAGGTTTGAACCAAAGCCTTGCAGGAAAACCTTGGAGCCGATGTTCTCGGGTTCACTCAGCGCCTCTGTGCCCTGATAGTCCTGGGTGCACCTCTGTTTGCTGGCACCTACAAGAAGATAGAGTGAAAGCAATTTCCTATGATAAAATACTTTAAATAGAAGAGAGAGAGAGAGAGAGAGAGAAGGGGAAAGAGAGTGGGAAAAGAGGATGGATAGTAGGGTGGGAATGATGATGATGATGATGATGATGATGATGATGAACAGCATTTGTATAGCGCCATTTATCTGTAAGACACATTCAAAGGCGCTTGCTCCCCAAAGTGTCACACATTATTCACGCAGTTGCTGGAAAAGATGGGTCTTAAGTTCAGATTTGAAAGTCTCAATGTTGTTACAATTTCGAAGTTGGATTGGCAGAGAATTCCAAAAACGAGGGGCAACTGACGAAAAAGCTCTATCCCCGTAAGTTTTCAGACGCGTAATAGGCACTTGAAGGATAAGTGCAGCAGAACGAAGTCCTGGTCGCAGCTGACGTACACTGATTAGACCAGTTACATAGCTCGGGGCCAAGTTATGGAGAGCTTTATAAGTAAGTAGCAGGATCTTATATTGCACTCTGCATTGTACTGGCAGCCAGTGAAGTTCGTGTAGCGTTGGCGAGATGTGGTCGAACTTCCTTATGCCCATAAGAAGGCGGGCTGCAGCATTCTGGACAGCTTGGAGCCGTTTGATGGCTGATGCAGGTAAACCAACAAGGAGACAGTTGCAGAAGTCCAGTCTCGAGGTTATCAAGGCATGGATGATATTTTCTGCAGCACCTCGTGTTAGGAAATGTCTGATCTCAGCAATCCTGCGGAGCTGGTAGTATGCAGACTGACAAACATGCGATATGTGTTTCTCCATGCTCATTGTTCTATCAAAGACTACTCCAAGATTTCTAGCCTTGCAAACTGGAGATATAGCTTCCTCACCTATTTGGACCGGTGTTCCAGTCAAAGTATTACCCATTTGTGGAGATGACAGAACAAGATACTCTGTTTTCTTTTCATTCAGCATCAGGAAGTTGACTTTCATCCAACAGCGAATCTCCTCAACGACAGTACCAACAACAGCAGCTACAGAATCTTCTGCGTCTCCAACTTTTGGATCAAAAGTGAGGTAGAGCTGGGTGTCATCAGCATAGAAGTGAACACTTAGACCATGCTGCCGTATTATAGAGCCAAGAGGGGTGATGTACAGTGTGAAAAGCAAGGGACCGAGGACTGACCCCTGCGGAACTCCATAGCGAAGGGTGGTCACAGGTGACAGCTTGCCATTGATGACTACAGCTTGACTTCTGTTGGCAAGGTAAGAGCGAATCCATTGGAGTGCAGATCCATCGATTCCAAAATAGACCCTAAGTCTCTCAAGAAGAATAACATGATCAATGGTATCAAAGGCTGCTGTCAGGTCAAGAAGAACTAAGGCAACTGCTTTCTTCTCATCGATTGATGTAAGGATGTCATTTGAGACCTTCAAGAGTGCTGTCTCCACACTGTGATTCTTCCTGTAGGCTGACTGAAAACTCTCGTGAAGCTCATTGCCTTGCAAATATGCTGTCAGACGACTAGCAACAATCTTCTCTATCACTTTGGCGAGAAAAGGCAGATAGACACTGGGCGATAGTTGACCAGATCATTATGATCAAGTGTAGATTTCTTCAATACCGGGGTGACATATGCCAGCTTCAAACTGTCAGGAATGATGGACATAGTTTATCGATCACAAATGCAATTATTTCTCTCCATTGAATTTTGACTTATGTTTTTATGATTTGTAATCTTTGTTCTGTTTTAGTTTTTCTTAAATTATTATCTAGTATTTCCTCTGTTAAGTGCGGAGTACCACAAGGCTCCATCTTAGGTCCCTTACTGTTTTCAATATATATATGAATGATATGGTTATTGCATCATCTGCGAACAAAACTTACGTTTTTTCGCAGATAATACTAACGTTTTTTATTCACACAAAGACTTAAACTTCCTTATTACAACACTCAATATAGAATTAATTAAACTATCATCTTTGTTCAAATCCAACAAACTCTCTCAAATTATTAATAAGACTAATTACGTTTATTAAAAAAAAATACACTCTAAACATGTACTTCATAATAAGATTCTTTTAGATGACATGCTCATAATTGAAAAAGAAGTAACAAAATTCTTAGGTGTAATAATTGATTCAATTTTAACTTGGAATAGTCATGTTAATAGCATTTGCATGTTAATCTCGAAAGGCATAGGCATTCTATAAACTTGAAGTATTTTCTTTTACCAAAGTCACTATCTATGCTTTACAATTCATTCATTTTGTCATATATATTTTATTGTAACATAGTATGGGGCAATAGTAAAAACAAAATTATGTTAATATATCGTCTCCCAAAGAAAGCACTCCGTACTTGTACACATTCACATTATATAACCCATATTGATCCAATATTTTATGAACTGAAAACATTAAAAGTTGCTGATATTTACATTTTACAAACTGCAATCTTCATGTATAAATTTTGGATAAATACTATACCATTAGCATTTCAAAATATTTGTGTGTACAATTTTAATATACCATTATATCGTACACGACACTCATCCGACCTCCATTTAACTAACCCGCAGATTATTATGGCCTATAAACCGATAAGACATCATGGTACGGATATTTGGAATGCTTTACCGGATAATATTAAACATTCTGCCTCTCTTTATTCATTCAAAGCCTCGATGAAAAAATATTTAATATCCAAATATTCATAAACATTATATGGGTCTTAACAATTTTATTCAATTAACTGTTGATGACTAGTTCATGAACAAAACGAATCGAACACTAACTTCACCTGCACACAGCCAACGCACACACTTGCGATTTTTTTTTTCTTTTCTTTCTTCCAATCTTTATACGTGATACTTCATTCTCCTACTTACTTGTAAAACAGCTCCATGTGCCCCACCCCCTTCCCAGTTGCTGTCCACTAAAGCATTCATGCTTATGATAGTTGGCTTTTGCATTTATCTTGGTTCCTTGATTTACCTCCATACTTTCAAGTTTTTAATTATATCTATGTATTTGTTTTTCTTCAGTTGTCACAATTTATGTAAATCACTTATATTATATACTATTATTGTTGTTATAATAAATGAGGAAACATCTGCTAAAAAACAGAAAAACCAGTGGTCTATGTACCCTGAGTATCATCTGGCGTTTATATATATTTACCATTTTCAATATTGTACTCTTTAAAAAGTTACTTGTAAAAATATGAACAATTCAGACATTGGCTGCTTATTATATTTGTATTATACCATGAATAAATAAATAAAAGAGAAGAGAGAGAGAGAGAGAGAGAGAGGTGGAGAGGGAGGGTTGAGGGAAAGGGGCTGGGGGAGAATTTAAAGTTGTAAGATCATCGGTTTGTGTAAAAAAATATAAGTATAATCTACATTATTTTCAATATCTGGACAGGAAACGCAAGAAGACAAAAGCAGTAGCAACGATTTAATTTCCGATCAATTTCTTTCTCAGTTTTCAGTTATTTTTTGCCACATATAACTTTTTTTTCCCAAAGATTAACTTCCGTAACAGACCGGCCTAAAAAGTATAATAAAATCTCTACATTAGAAGGAGTACAGGGTTTTAAGCACAGTATTTTATTTGAGATTTTTCCACGGGAAATTCTAGGAGACTGGGAGAACAGAATGCAAAGAAAATAAAGTAAAATTACGAGTGCAATGGAGGCTAAAACAAGAAATGTTAATGCTTGATAACAAAAATTAGGCCTACAGGAAAGAGAATCGAACGAAATAGGGAAAAGGGATTTCAGTATTCTAGTGTACTAAGAAGATGACGGATTAATGGGTGCAGTAAGTTGTTAGATAAATAAATGTTCCTACTATCCTCCTACCTCCCCACTCGAAGTCATAGTTACGGTTCAGATCGACTCCAGCGCAGCCTCCAACGTTGGGGTTGCGATTCTTGCGCCACATACGATCGTCCTGTCAGCGAAAGTGAACAATACAGTATTATATGCATCCGAATCATATACCCCAAGTTGTTTTCATTTTCTCATAAAATACAGAAAGCCCTTCCCGAAAATGTACCTTTGCCTTAGACAGGTACCTGGTAGGAAACTGGTAGATATGCTGGCCTACATTAAAACAAAATTTTTGACTCGTTCGTATCATAATCTACATTATCCTATGCGTAGGTTTTTAAAATCAATTTTTGCACCGCTCATTAAAAAGAAGCAAACTTAAACACATATCGTTCAACAATCTTTGATGACAAAAATAAACAGAACTGATAAATTAATTTCTCAATAAGTAATTACATTATGCCCGTTCAACAGGGCGTTATTTCGAATACGCTATTCAAGTCTATGGGGTGGGGGTTGCAAAGGCGCAGGTAATTATTCAAAGTAATATTTCAGCTATTCATATTGCATTATAAACATTTAAACTGAGTGGTGCGTTGTCACTCTCACAATAGGGACTTTTAGATTTGCACGTCGACGTAGTGGACTGCAACGTGTGCCATTCTTTCAAGGCACTGGCCCGTGCCCGGCAGTGCCTTAAAAGGATGTCACATTACCTTAAATGGATGTCACCGTGGCAGTCCACGTTCTCGTCGTGTAAAATCTAAAAGTCCCTATTACGCATTGACGACTGCGCCTGTCGGTGACGCAGTCCTGCGATAGCTAATGACGCAACGGGTGCCATGGAATAGGTTCACGTCAAAATCATGTATGCTTTACTTGTTATATAGATGAAATGTTTTCAAATGCATGCTGACTGGTGTTGATGATAGCCCTCATTGAAGTGTCTCATTAAGGACATTTTAATTCCAATCATTTTATTTGTTTAAATCACTTTTTTTCTCCCTCTCCCCCCCCCCTCTCTTCCCCTCCCCACTCTCTCTTTTTTTCCTCTCTCTCTGTCTCTGCCTCTCTGTCTTTCCCTGTCTCTCTGTCTCTCTCTGTCTCTCTGTCTCTGTCTCTGTCTTCATACTCACGGTGTGGCTGAACTTGTATCCATCGATGTTGTAGACGGGTACAATGATCCACACAAAGTTATCCAACATGCTCGTCACCGTATCATCACTGCCGTAGTTATCTATGTACTGTTATATGAGGAGAAAGATGGGAAGGTGAGAGAGGAAGGGGGAGAGGAAGAGGGAGGGAGAGAAAGAGTGAGAGAGAAAGTACGAGAGAGAGAGAGAGAGAGAGAGAGGAAAAAAGAAAGAAGAAAGAAAGATGGACAGAAAAGGGAAAGGGTAAAAAGAACGTGAGAAAGAAAACAGACGAAAAATGTAAAAAAATTACAGTATAATGAAAGGAAAAGAAACATGAAAACGTTTCAGACACGAACACACTTTTCTTTTCATGATTTTGTTATAAGATTTTATTTTGAAATGTATGTATGTCCTTCATGACCTACAAGGGACAAGTTGTTCAGAAATAACATAGTAAAAAAAAAACAGTTTAATACAGTAACAGAAAATTATATGAAATATTTTAAAGTTTCATTTCGGCCATTGTGCATGCAAACCAAATATACACTGAAGGAACCAATCGAAAGCCAAGTTTATTGGGTCGATGAAACACAAATGATCAATGTGAGTGACATTTGGTTATATTCATTTTAAAAAGAAAATAATAGAGTTACACTCCTATCCACATTACTGCTCCGTTCTTTGACGTTCTTTTATGTTTAACAATATTCATTTTCCATCTACCAGGATAGGTGGGGGGCAAATGCACTCATTCACTCCTTACAATACATTATTAATTCCATTTTTTCGCAGAAGGGGTGGTGTGGAATAATTTCCCATACTCGACTAAAGCAATACTTCAACTGAAAAAAAGTGAGAGATATATACGGCTACTGGGATCACATACATTTTTGATGAGGTTGATGACTGTAGCTGGGCTGACCCATTCGCGGGCGTGGATGCCTCCCTGGATGTAAGCCACGTTCGTTGCAGATGGTGATTTCGCGATCTGTTCGGTGTGATAACAGACAGATGTATATGTCATGAGAAAAATGTTGTTGAAAACGGGACGGCATCAGGATTTTGTTCAATGGGAGACACACAATTTCGTAATTTCGTAACGATTACAAAATAAAAAGGGGTAAATTTTTAGTTGTGCACTTAAGTCCGAAGGTACGCAAATTGGGTTTCAAAAGGGGGTAGGGGCAGCGTTACATGGAGGAGAGGAGAATGATTGTTTTCTTATGATTTTGCAAAGGTACCCTTTCTTCAAAGCGTTTTTGTTTTGTTCGTTTGCTATGTACCCAGTTTCTACAATAAATTGGTAGTCTTGAATATTCTGAAAGGAACACATTCCTTAAAAAAAGCACGAAAAGCTTGGATACATAACTGCTCCCGTTAGAATTGCAAAAACCAAATCTATGCAAATTCATCACTTGTACAAGTGGTATTTTGTGTACACCACGTGATAAAGAATGGTCAATGATTGGACAGAACATCAACACAAAATGATCAAACAAACAAAAAACAAACACACAAACAAAACGACAAGTGACATTATAAGACATGTAGATAGGTGCGGATCCAGGATTTTGTAAAGGGAGAGGGGGGAACACAATTACGAATATTACTTCTTTTTTGGGGTGGGTTGGGGCGGGAATGCGTTATAGAATATGCCAATTGGGCTTCAAGAGGGGGATGGGGTACGGGACGGTGTCGCCCACAGCCACTGGTAATGTGGTAAAAAAAGGAGGCCTTAATCTTAATCGTGATGATGACGCAAACTTTACCCTGAGTCCGTAAACGGCTTCTCCCTCGTAAGTGGTGGTGACCTGGACCATGCTGACATCAGGGTTAGAGGAGGCAAAGTCATTCATCCAAGCGAAGATCTAAAAATAAAAACAAAGAGATACATGAAAAATAGATAAAGAAATGATGACGGGGCGAGACAATATTGAGAAAATGACGAAGGGATAGATAAATATTAAAGAAAGAGTGGGAGAAAAAAGGGGGTCAAGAGGAAAGAGAGAAATAGGGAATTACGGATACGAATGTAAGACATAGAAATGAAGAAAAAAGAACGGTAGGGAAGAATGTAAACAAATTAATAACAATATTTAGAAAAGATACATGTATAAACAAGGCAACGCTGGAAATTATGCAAAACAGTTTACGGAGTAGAGGCAGAAGAACAAAATATATGCAGTTTTGTCAATTGACAAGGAATGTCGAAGTAGGTGTCGTAGTATAGTGGTTCATACACTTGACTCTTACTCTAAGAGGTGAGGGTTCGAATCTCAGGGCCCTCAGAAAAAAAAGAACCGAAGCTGATGAGGCTTCCCTGTGTAATATATTTTAAGGAGATATTTTAAGAAGTGACCTATTTGACAACTGCAAAATAAAACTATATATCTGCAAAGTTTATTCTTTACACGTGACTTTAATGTTTCCCAAGATTTCCGTAACATATACACGTAGTCTAGATTGCAGTTCAGAAATAAGGTAATTTCATGAATAGGAGTGCAGAAGTGGGCATGGTAGGACTTGCTATTTACACTGCGCAGGGCACTTAAGGATTATGAATGTGGGAGTTCCCAAATGACCTTTGATAGTTAACTCTCCTAAGCTTTATTGGACCACGCCTTTGATGGACACTGTACTGGATGCCCCTTCCTCAAGTGGTGATATTAAATGGCCCTGGTAATTGCATAAATGTGCGTGGCTGAAGTGGGCGTGGTAGGGTTTGTTATTTACACATTAGACTTTTAAGATACAGATAATTTATTTGTATGATGTAATTTATTAATGGGCGTGGCCGAATTGGGCGTGGCAGGGGTTACTATGTACATAATGGACCTTTATATCCTAATATGGATATAGGACTTTCCAAATTACCCTTGAAAAGTAATTTCGTAAATGGGCGTGGCAGAAGTGAGCATGGGAGAGTTAGCCATATAACATTACATAATGGCATTTAAGATTTAACGTTCCTATAATTTGACCTTGTCTCCTCCCATTTGATGGGTATGGAACAACCCTCAGCCCCGCCCCCGTCTCCCTCCCGTCACGTGATGTTATTTTGTAACTTGTTTGGTTGAATCTTCACCTCTTCGTAGGTGTGGTAACTGTTATAGTTGAAAGCAGCCGCATCAAAGTCGTTCTTAGCACTGACCATCTCGGCAGCCTCTCGGTCGATCAAATCCTGGACGTTGGAGATCTACAAGAAACAAGAACACGTGTAAATCAAGCGGATAGATATAACATTCAATGAATATACAAGTCAAAAGACAAGCAACCGGATCTATAAAAATAACAATAAATGTTCAAGTCGGCAAGTAAGCAGATAGGTTACAAAAGCAACAACATAGTATAAGCAGTAGTTAATAAGCAGCAAAGTAAACTTGAATTGATAAACGTAAATATGATCAAATATATACGTCTATTCGCCGCTTTGATAGGATAAATAGCATGCTTAGAGGCAAATCCAACATTGGTAGTAAAAATCTCTAAAAGAACGCAGAAAAATCAGCGAAGCAGATTGGTGAAAGTTTGGACGAAATCGAACAAAACAATGCGAAAGTAATGGATTTTTTAAAGTTGCCATTCTGTTTCTCTTATGTTTCCGCTTTCATACAAATAGAATTATTACAAGGGTTGTATTGCCTATTAACTACATGGAAATCCCCATGCTATATGGTTCTACGAAGTCCTCAAACCGATCGCAATTACTGATCATTAATAGACTGTAATCGATATAATCAGGACTGGTTTAGATAATAATTATATTCTTTATTTGCGACATTTTTTGTTTTAATGTGATTCATGTGTACCACGTGATCAGAGGCTTCGTCAGAGGCAGAGTGAGTTGTTGGGACACCGCATTTAAGTATCCTGTCAGCTAATCGGAATATTTCGAGCCTTGGCGGAAAACCGCCAAAATCGATGCCCTTTATATCTATTCATTGCTCTTTCTATTTACAAATTATTCTGTTAATTTTTTTTTTTTTTTTTTTTTTTAAATCTTGCGACCGACTATATCTTCATAGCAAACAAAAAACAAAAAAACACCCAAGGACTTATTTTTCTTATTATGTCTTTTTTTGCTTGCTGAAAAAATTGTGTTAAGTTGTAGGCAAAAGGGTTCGACCCCCCTACATTTTCGAAATAGTGATCGCTTTTTATTACATGAGTCTCGATGTTGAGTCCGGGACGGCTCGCGGAGCTGACGAAGCTCAACTGCTGGGTGGGGGAGACCATAACGTCGACGGGTCGTCCAACCTTCGATGGGCGCTTCCAGAAATCAAGCTGAAATGAGAAAGATAAGAGGAGAAAGGAGAAGAAAAAAGTCGAAAGAAGAGGAGAGAGGGAGAGGAGAGGAGTAGGAGAGGGGAAGAGAGGGGAGGAGAGAAACGAAGATTAGAGAAGTGAAGAGTAGAGAAGCCGAAAGAAGAGAAGAGGAGAAGCGAATAGAGGAGAGGAAAGAATAGGAGAGGAGAGGAGAGGAGAGGAGAGGAGAGGAGAGGAGAGGAGAGGAGAGAAGCGAAGAGAAGACAAGAGAATAAAAGAGAAGGGAAGAGAAGAGAAGAGAGACATGAATTGAAATGTTAACTCGAAATGTTATTTTGTAATAGTCTTAATTTCTCAAACAATATCTTTGACGGTCCACATGCGATTTCCATGAAAGCTAAAAGGTCCAAAACAAATGACGAAATTACTTCACTTCATCATTTTTTTCCATACAAATAAGTTTTATATTATACAAGCGTGTTTTTACACGTACCTTAATTTCAAGAGTTAAAATTATTAAGACAGTCAAAAGTGGAAGTTCTGGTACACAAGACAGTCATTGAGGTGCAGTGGCATATCTAGGTATTTTGGCGCCCGGGGTAAGCCATGAAATTACGCCCCCTCCCAATCTTATCTACATAACTGTACAAGCGAGCGAAGCAACTTCGAACAATGATACTTTTATTGCGGTAAAAATATTACTTATCATCAAAATACACGCTGCCAGATTTTCGGGAATCCCGTTGCCAATAATCATCCTGTATTTTGAAACGAGCGAGCATAAATGGAGCTTTATTAAAAAAAAAAGGATATTTCATTATCAACATTTGTTAAAGAGGAATTACTTGAACCAATACATAATGGAGTTCTACATCCCGTTTGTTTTTGTTTTTCTTCTAATAATGCAGTACAGAGATGGAGTACAGTTATCAATAGATTATGTGATTACTTCTTGTAGCATTTGATGATTTTAACCTGAAATTGGTGTGCATACTTACCATTGCCCACCTGTCAGCTACCTCTTCCATCCATTCTAACTCCTCCTGAGTACGAGGAGTCACACGGAACACTTTGTAGCTGTACATAGAAGAAGAAGATCGACATCGAGTTTATAGTTGCCATTTTTTTGTAATCTCAAGGCCGAAGCGAATGCTTGAACCATGATGATGGTGAAAATAGTGCATGTAATGATGGCGGGGATGGCGGTGATGGGTGATGGTGATGATGATGGTGGTGGTCAGGCGCGGATCCAGGGGGGGGGCCGAGCGGGCCTTGGCCCCCCCCCCGGCAAAAAAAAAAAAAAAAGAGAGAGAGAGAGAAGGAAAAGGGAAAAAGGAGAGAAAGGGAAAAAGGAGAGAAAGGGAAAGAAAGAAGAGGAAGAAGAAAAGAAGAGGGGAGAAGGAGATCGGGCCGAAAGGGCCTTGCATTCCAGGCTGTTACCTCCCCTCCCTATCAAAAAATTAAAGAGGAGGAAGGAAAGGCAAAGAAAAAGGAAAAGAGGAGATAAAGGGAAGGAAAAAGAGGAAAAAGAAAAGGGGATATCAGTTGCAATTTTCCCGCTAACAAGTTGTGGATCGGGCGGGCCAAAGGCCTTTGCCGCTCCCTCCCCCGCCCCAAAAAGAGAGAAGGGAAAGGGAAAGAGAGAGCTAAAAGGAACAAAAAGAGGAAGAAGAAAAGAAAAGGGTGAAAAGAAGGGAGATCAGTTGCGATTAATCCCGCCAACAACCTGTGGATCGGGGAGGGCCGAAAGGCCTTGCCTCCCTCAGCAAACTTAAAGAGAGAAAAGGAAGGGAAGGGAGAGGGAAAGAGGAGAGAAAGGAAAGAAAGAAAAAGAGAAAGAAGAAAGGTAGGGAGATCGGGGCCACTGGCGTACTAATGGGGGGGGGCAGTTGCCCTCAAATATAATTCAAACGTGGTTAATTTCTAATTCGATAACGGTGATTTACAAATGTTGCTGAAATGACATAATTTTCCGAGATTTTTCCTCACTTTTTAGTAAATTATACTTTTGTATGCGTTTGTTGGAAAATGACAAATTCCTACAGTCAGGCAAGAAATATGCTTATTTAGAGGCCTAAATGTCAGGGCCCGTGGAACGGCGGGGCTCGGGGCCTCGAGCTCCCTCCCTCCCCACTTTTTTTGAAAAAGTACTATATTGAAGAGAAATAGAAAGAAAGAGTGAAAGAAAGAAAGAATAGTGACCTGCCAGTGTCACAAAATAATGAAGTATAAAAATATGCTCATCTGACCGTAATTAAACGCCACAAACCCCTGAGCTTCCGGGGGTCTGCCCCCTGGACCCAACCAATGGCCCTAAGGCGGGCCCCTGGATGCTCATCTGACTGTAATTTATTGCCTAAAACCCCTGAGCTTCCGATGGCTCCGCCCCCTGGACCCCACGCAAATTAGTGACCTGCAACTGTCACAAATAAGGTGCTCATCTAATGCTCATATGCTCATCTAACCGTAAGTAAATGCCTAAAACCCCTGAGCTTCCGGGGGCTCTGCCCCTGGACCCCACCTACGGCCCTAGGGCGGCCCCGAGATGCTCATCTGACGGTAATTTAATGCCAAAATCACCCTGAGCTTCCGGGGGCTCTGCCCCCTGGACCCCACGCCAATTAGTGTCCTTCCAGTGTCACAGAATAATAAGGTACCAAATATGCTCATCTGACCGTAATTAAATGCCTGAAACCCCTGAGCTTCCGGGGGCTCTGCCCCCTGGACCCCACGCCAATTAGTGTCCTGCCAGTGTCACAAATAAATAAGGGATCAAAATATGCTCATCTGACCGTAATTAAATGCCTAAAACCCCTGAGCTTCCGGGGGCTCTGGCCCCTGGACCCTACCTAGGGCCCTAGGGCGGGCCCCGAGATGCTCATCTGACGGTAATTTAATGCCAAAACCCCTGAGCTTCTGGGGGCTCCGCCCTGGACCCCACGTCAATTAATGTCCTGCCAGTGTCACAAATAAGGTATCAAAAAATGCTCATCTGACGGTAATTTAATGCCAAAAAACCCTGAGCCTCTGGGGGCTCCGCCCCCTCAACCCCACCAGGGAGAATCAGGCGGGCCCATGAATGCTTATCTGACCGTTATAAAATGCCTCAAATCCCTGAGTTTCAGGGAGCTCAGCCATCACCCCTTGACCCCCGCCGGGGCTTTGCCCCTAGACCCGGCCATTCCAATTTACGCTAAGCTTTACCTGATCGTAAATACTTTAGCCTTCCCCACCCACTTCGAAAAACGTTCAGCGGGGCCTGCATGTAAAAAGTGGGGTGATGCGGATTTTTTTTTCTGCCCCCCCCCCCTCCAAAAAAAAACAACAAAACAAAACGTTTTGCTCATTACGCCACTGCTGGTCACCATAACGTACCAATATTTGGCTCGCATAATTTCAAATTTGGGCCCCCTAAGAAATCCTGGATCCGCGCCTGGTGGTGGTGGTAGTGGTGGTGGTGGTGGTGGTGGTTATAATGATGGTGTTGGTGGAGGTGGTGGTGACGAGGATAACAGTGATGATTATGATGATTTGTTGCTGGAGGTAGAGATATAATGATGATGGTGGTGGTGGTAATGATGGTGGTGATGGTGGTGATGTGGTGGTGGTGGTGGTGGTGGTTATAATGATGGTGTTGGCGTTAGTGGTGATGATGATGGTGAAATAATATTTATACTAGTATGGTGATGTTGGTGATGGGGAACTTTGTGGTGGTGGTGGTGATGATGTCGATGGTGTTTGTGGTGTTAGTGACGATGATGATGATAGTGGTAATGATGGTGGTGGTGGTGGTCACGAGGATAAGAGTGATGATTATGATGATTTGGTGGTGGAGGTAGAGGTAATGATGATGGTGGTGGTGGTAATGATGGTGGTGATGGTGGTGATGTGGTGGTGGTGGTGGTGGTGGTTATAATAATGCTGATGGTGTTAGTGGTGATGATGGTGAAATAATATTTATACTAGTATGGTGATATTGGTGGTGGTGGACTTTGTGGTGGTGGCTGTAGTAATGGTGATGGTGATGATGGTGGTGGTGATGGTGACGAGGATAAAAGTGATGATTATGATGATTTGGTGGTGGTGGTAGAGGTAATGGTGATGGCGGTGATGATGACGATGAATATCGTACTGAGCTGCTAGTGGTGGCGATGATGTCGATGGTGTTTGTGGTCGTGAGTGATGATGATGATGATAATGGTAATGATAGTGGTGGCGGTTTAGTGATGATAGTGGTGTTGATATTGATGATTTTGTTTTGGTGATGATTTGGTGATGAGTTTTCATGAGGAATAAAATAGAGCTTTGCAACAAATATTGAAAAAATTACACCCTTAACAACGGTTTAAACCCAATGAGACTTTATCATATGTGTATTAAAAAGATGAGCCAAAGTAAAGAAAGTATAAAAGACATTTTGTAATGTGTACAGACACAAACAATTTGTTGTATTCCATAACATCAGTCTAGCATACCATGGATATCTTAAATTGATGGAAAATGTGAATACACCCTATTTTGTGTCTGGATTGTCTGTCAATTCTATGTTGTATTTAGTCATCCTGAAGGAAAATATTTTGCCCTCATTGCCCAAGTGGCTGCTCAAAAAGCTATCTTTCAAAACAGACAATGCCTTTCTAAAGAAGAAGAAGAAGGTGAATAATTTGGAGATGGATCGCATGCCACCTAATCTAACAAAAATAAAAGTTCATGATGTGGGACCTTGTAGAACACACAAACTGGAGGAACGAAGGTGTCAATTTCAGAGCCCCTCAGATTAATTGTTTCCGAGGAGTAAAATATGATCCAATCAACTATAGCAATATTGATCAATTCTACACTGAATAGTCATTGCAGATTTTCAATATCCATTTAATGCTTCAACGTCATGGGGTGTAACCCCCTTTTCTTACTTTTGTCACCACTCTGCTGTTTTCCTGGGAAACGGCAAATATTTGTACATTTCACAGAATGCTAACTTTGTCACTGCTTTAAGACTTGTGTTTTAATAAAACGTAGTACAAAGTTACATCGGAATATTGCAGGATACTGTAAAAATGGCGCACATAGCATCGCAAACTTACATAATTATCATGCCTGTACACACGATGCATCGTTTAAATTGCGTCAATACCTGCGCTAATCAAGCCCGTGGAGGATTTAATAATATTTAAAGCAATGTTTGCGCTGTTAATGTTACGTTCCAATGTAGTACCGTATAAATCCCACATGGCGCATCAAAGATAGCGCTAATCTCTGACGCAGTCTTACGTCAGGCAAATAACACCTTGTGTACAACGGGCATACGCCTTACCTGTCATAACGGACTTTGCGGCTGACCGGTAAAGCTGAGCAAACAGTCAAAATGACCGCCAAGAGACCAAGAGTAACCCTCATTCTGATCAACGATGTGTCGAAAAATAACCAGTATCAGAATTGGTCTTGATCATTTATAAACACATTACACACTGTCGATTATGACGTCAGCCTAGCTGACCAATAGTGACAGCTTTGTGTTTATCTATAGATTATGACCATCTGCTGGACACTATCGTCTACAAGGACAGATTAATTATAAACAAAAAGATTTCTATATGCCAAGCAAGTGAGGCATCGTACTTTTCCGCCCAAATCAACATATACAGTGCGTATACAAAAAAGTGTACCCAACTTTGATAGCTTCTAATGAAAAAGTTATAACCTAAGTGACCTAGAATCATATTTCAAGTTAAAGGGTAACTGATAAACCTCTAATGATACCATATTCATAATTGTGCTGCCACGGATGACTGAACAACTTGCTTTTCAAAAACCATTGTCAAAATCCTCTTATAAGGCAGTTGAAGATTAATGGTGTTAATATCAACTCAAGCTCAAGGAAATCAAACAAAATTATGATAACCTTAACAATCTTGAATTCGTTCGCACCCCTTGTTTAAGGTAACCCTTCTCATTGAGTGATACAAAATGGATAACATTTATTTAGGACGTTATCTTCTTTATGAAAGTCTACTGTCAATTTATTTGATATTTATCATCATAATGATTGTGTTCTTTCCTTCATTTGGGTTTAGTAACTTTTGAGATTTCATTCGCTATTCGATAAAAACACCTTAATATGTTCCTTACGCGTGTGAAATGGCGCAGCGGACAAGTGAGTGGAGAGAACTTAGATATCATGAAACAAGAAGTTAGTAGGCTGTTCAAAATAATTAAAGCTTATCCTAGGGATTGAAACAAGGTTCTGTGAAAGCCTAGATGCATAATTTTAAACAATGAAGCGCGGAAGCACGAAAGCACGAGGCATAATTTAACTTTAAAATGATTTAAGATCAAAGAAGCACATGCACATGGCCTGACCCACATTTGTTCCATCAGCCCGAATTTGGTACAAGGCGATTTTGACCATACTTTTTAAAGACCCTAGTGCTCAGTCAACCGTGGCAGAAATATTATGAATAGGGTATCATTAGACCGACAACAAGTTACTCTTCATGATGAAATAAATTTCAAAGTCATATTAGTTATCACTTTTTAATTAGGAGCTACCAAAGTTGGGTGCATTTTTTTTATACGCATTGTATATGCCTAACAGTATTATAAGTTATATTACTGCATGTCACAACCACCATTATAAGGTTAGTGTCACCTTTGAAACATGCGGGCAGAGCAGTATCACATACTCCGAACATGATTTCTAAAGGCAATACGAGGACATTGAGAGTTAATTCTTCAAAAGTCCTTGTGTTTTGTTTGAATTTCATTTCTACGGGGGGGGGGGCTGGGTTTACAGGCCCTCTTCTTTTTTCATTAAATACCACAGATTCATACAATAATTTGGCTATAGGTTTCTCTTGAGCTCGGTCGCTCCGCTCCCTCGCACAATACAACAATCTGTAAAGCACTTCTTTATGATCATTACATTGACAAAGGCTTGATAATGTGAAAAACAAGTTTCAATTAGCCCTAGCAAAGCGTCTAAATTAACGATTTGAAGCTGCCTAACGCAATTGAGAGAACGGCGAAAGGGACTGTCATTGAAATTAGTGCTAAAACTACTGGATACAAATTTTCTTGCTCGGTCGGTGCGCTCCCTCGCAAATATAAATGTAATTTGTCAAAGTACGTCGTTAGCAGAGTTTTTAATTGCAAAATTTTATTTTCCGTTTAGTTCTGATATGTTCCTGTTTGCCTGGTAAAAAAATCGCCCAATAGATTTTGACATTACAAAAACGGTAAATACCGGGAAATACTAAAACAAAAAACAAAAAATATTTTTAACAGTTAAATATCTCAGGAATTAGGGTACTTATAGATTATTGAGGAAGAATCGTTATTAAACACCAACACAATGAAAGGTGAGCTTATTCATGGTAGGGTTTCATTTACTGCTTGAAATAATGAATGGGTACGCTATAATCAATCTCAATTGGCTCTTGTAACTTGTACATGTCAGGTTTCACAAATTTAGAATCATTACCTGTCACTTTTTGTACATTGCAAGGAATATGACGATTGATCTTTAGCGGTACAATTACATGGTCATGTAGTCACATGATCTTCGTACTGAATATTGGGCAACGGGAGAAGAACACATTATTGTGAAGCGATGAATGCAAATAATTCAAATATTCCATTATACATTGTTGATCATAAAATTGGAAAAAAATGTTATTAACTTTTTTTGATGTAGTGATTGTGCGAACATTTTTTATTCTTGGTAGATTGATATCTCCTCAGAACTTTGTGGGTCAATCTAAAGAGTCATAGAAATTGATGAATACAGTTCAGAGAAAGTTGTAAGAAACTTTATTCATCAAGAACAAACTATATTGTCACAATCCATTCGTAGGGAAAAAATATTCCAACTCTTTGGGCAACAGCGTAAGACCGCCCAAAGGGGGGGGGGGTCTGTATTTCTGCTCGTACTTAGCATTCGGTCCTATAATACACGTGCTATATAGGAACATGGGATATAATTTCAAGCCCACTTTGTATATGGGTAACCTTGGCTTTCGTCAAATGAATGTTATATTTAAATAGGAGTAATTTGACATGATGTAGTGCTATATACTGCAGAATCAAGGAGGGGGCCCGGGGGGGACAATGCAAATATTTTTCTAAAAACCAAACAAATAAAACAAATGAGAGAAAAAACGGTTAACACATCATTTTGGGTGGTTTGGGGGTTAAAATGTCAAGGGGGAGGGACATTTTTGGTTTGTTTGTATCATTGAAGTTTCTTATCACTGTATTCACTGTTTATTTATTATTTTTTTCGGCTTGTCCTCTACACCCCTCTCAATATATGATTCTTTGTATTTTTCGTTTTATTTGTACTGTACTATATTTCTTTTGTACATTCTATGTTTATGATATTATTGTTAACATCCCTTTGTATATATTGTATTATTCTAGTTGTAAACCGACCTCTTCAGCCTGTGATACTAGTGAGTTTTGAAACACCAATGTATAAAATAGATTAAAAATTAAGGTAGGCCATTTGGGGTTTCAAAAGGGGGTTTGCGTTGGTTGTGCCCCCCCCCATCTGCCAGTGCTATACAGGGTCCCTCCCTCTCTCTCTCTCTCTCTTTTATAATATAAACATGTTCATTGCTTTATAAATATTCATGAAGCATAGTTTGGATGGTACCACCGTACCAGACCCATTGTCAAAAGGAGCCTGACCATATGACCCACAATGTTATACTTTACCAGAATTCATATATTGTATATTATATAATAATAATAATAATAGTTCGTCCTTATATAGCGCATTTCAGGACCGCAGGCCCTCTCAATGCGCTTTACAGATATATATTATTACCCCGGTCTTCGGATTCATGCTTACTCGCACACAATGTATGCACATTTTCCACTCCCTGGGGAGCATTCCAGCCAGTCGCCATTTTACAAGCGCCACTTGCTAATCAATCAAACCACATTAACTTTCGCATCCTACCGGGTACCCATTTAACACCTGGGTGGAGAGTGGCAAATGTAGATCAATGTCTTGCCAAAGGACATTAGTGCCGCGGTGGGACTTGAACCGCGGACCTTGTGATCCACAGTCCGGTGACATATCCACTCGTCCACGGCACCTCTATATAATTTACAGAACATTTCAATTCATCAACAGTACAGTATGATTTCACCCATGTAATATGTACTATCAGGGGATTGATAGCCCATGAGTAGCCACCAGGAGATGGTGTCACATGTCTTAAATCTTTGTCTGTAAATTGAAAAGACTAAATATAAAAAAAAAGCAATTTAACTTCTAAGAAATCTTTAGAATAATTTGAAGTCTTTTTTAAAAGATGAAATTTAATCGGATGAAAGGAATTGCTATGTTTGTCATTTCACATTGTACAGTTTTACTAGTACACCTACTGCATGGACGAATATCCTGTTATTTCCCAGTACTTCTTGAAAAGCCAACCATGCTATTTTCCCTTGAACGTTGTGTTCCCAGGAAGATGAGACAAACGGAGTGCCCGTCCAAGAGGCCCCTTTGAAGCCTTCCGTTGCACCGCGCGTCTTTTTTCCCCCTACCGTAATCCCCTTAATCCCCAACTCAATGGTACAGTGCAGTGGTAGCACTGAAGTCCTCCCTTTCCACCCACAGCCCAGCCCAGCGAGCACGGCGGCTTATGCGTCGCCGGCCCGTTCTCGGAGTGAAAAGTGGTGATGAATTGACAACTTCTAACTCTCATCCAACAAATGCGCAAATATATAACACAATTTCATTTAGGTACTTTGGGAGATAAACCTTTGGACTACCTTCCTAGCTATGTACAATTTGCGGAAATTTGCGGAAAATGTCAATAATTAGCTGAGAAAATCATGATGATGAGAAACTTCCATTCACTCCAACTCACGATTTCCTTGGTCGATTTCGCTGGTTCGAACGGCTATGTCTTCAGTACAGTTTTCCGAGCACAGCAAAAGCATTTGATAACCAATAGAAGGTTGCATTGTGCCATATGTTGTGGATTCTGTATTTTATATGTTATAGCTATGCTTCACTGAGTATGACGTCATTTTCGCGGTGCAACGCATGGCTTCTAAGCCTTTTTTTTACGACCGAGTGTTTACAGAACTTAGGGAAGCAGACGGCGTTGCGTAACATTTCATTGCCAGAGGGGATCTGTGGTCTGATAAGGGCAGCTGTTGATGGATTTGATGGCTGGAGAGGGTTACATTTCTTGTTGTTAAGCCAAGTTAATCCTGATTATCTGTCCCTCGAGAAAATCTTTCGAGACGGGCACTCCATTTGTTCTCATCTTCCTGGTGTTCCTGAGTCTTGACAAAAATTGCAACAGATGCACATCGGAGACCCCTGGAGCCCCCTCCCCCAATCACCCCCAGTTTCTTCCAGAACTGAGCCTCCGGGTCTGTTCAGGTACCCTCACCCCCCAATTAAAAAAATACTCTGTGGTCCCTGGAATACTACTACTACTATACTACTACTAAAATGATATAATGCAATAAAGTACCTCGATTAAGGAAGTGTGTAATAGTGTACCTTAAGGTTCACAGACCTGAATTCTATTCTTAAATTTATCTTGATGAAAAATAATTTCTTCAGCTCATACTTAAAATAGAATTTTGCCAAATATAACAGCTGGTAACATTACCACTAGAGCAAATAGATTATAGAAGATAAAGTTAACCCAGATAAAAAGTATTCAGATAAACAGATGTGGTTGTCATATCGCGTTACCAAAATGGATAAGCTTAGGATAGAGGAATATTTACCAAAGATAACGATTGACCTTTTTAAAAAGCAAACTTTAAAAGGCATGAAGGATATATACATCTCGAGTACAATGCAAATTTCACTTCAGGACCGTTTCATAAACCTTGTTTTATCATTAAGTCATTGTTCAAGTGACAAATTTGCTCACAGTCAATCCATGTTATTGTTTCAATAGCTAACATCAGTTACTGTAACTTGTAATTATTTATTTAAAAAAAATGAAACAGGGCCCAGGTCTGCCACAAAAAAACAAAACAATGTGGTTCAAATAGCATTTCCCTCAGGCTAGCGCTACCGAATTTGGTTCTGTTTTCAAATGATAATGTTGTACAGTATTGATGACTAGATAACCACAACCCCATACCTAGCTGAAGTTTATATGATGTTAAGTTGAAGAGTGCCATCTTACATGTACATGTAACATTTGTTTTGAATTATTTATGTTTTTACTTTTTGACTGAACCAGACCAGAAAACTTGTGTGCATCAGTAATGGTGGTAATTCAGAAAACAGCAAAACTGATTTTACAACACATTTGCCTTTCCACAACATTTTCTTACTTTTATAATATTAACAATTCTGCGTTTATATAGCGCTTAATACATCGACATCGACAAATGTCTCTAAGCGCTTTGAAGATACATGTATAATTATTACCCCAGTCATCGCACTCCTGCTTGCCCGCCCAATGTATGTGCATTCTTTACTCCCTGGGGAGCATTTCAGCCAGGCGCCATTTTAAAGACGCTCACAATGCTGAGCTAACTGCAATGACTTTCGCATTCCTATCAGGTACCCAATTAACACCTGGTGGAGAGTGGCAAATTTGGATGAATGTCTTGCCAAAGGACGTTATAAAGTGCTGGGCTAAGATTCGAACTCTTAACCCTTGGGTTGAGTGTCAAGTGAATGAACCACTTTACCACCATTTATATTCTCTCCAGGAGACACCAACATAAATTTATTAATTCAGAGCCGGTATAAGTTGGAGGGGTAATAAAAGGACTTCTTGAATTTTGGGGGGATTTACCACTGAGTGTAGATTTTATAAAAAAAAGTGTTTCGAAATGCCTGAATTTTCATAAAATTACACATTTACTATTTTTAATGGTATGCCTTCTTCATTATCAATTATTTATTATTTATTTATTTTGAGGTGATAATTAAGTCTAACAAAAAAGCGGATTCTCGAAGGAGTTGAACAGTGTTATTAAACACTTCAGTTGCTTTCTTCGCCTGTCTGCATGGTCGCCCGTTTGCCACACATGCATTTTTTGCACAAAACAATAGGCACCAATTGATGCAAGGCTTGCTTTTGTGCAACTCAATGATTAGCTCCATGATAACGCTTATAACACTGGTATAGATTAATCTTGCATTGGAAACAGTTCAATAATCATGAAGCCGTTGATATACAGTACATGATGTACCTTTCATATGATTGAAAAAGACAACGTGGTATATAAAGAATTAAAGGAGGAAACAGATTTGAAATGCTGGATAAGTAAACTCCAACATATGTTGTCTTCCTATAGGTTTCCATGTTATCTGAAGATAACTGATTACATTGTACTAATATGGTCTAAGGCCAACTATATGCACACACGCACACAAAATTGTCATTAGCCCATGTGGACGCTGTATGTAAATGTAACAAGGGGGATGTTTCATCAACTAAAATTGATTTCGATTTAAAAAAATCAATTTTAAGATCAATTTTATGGCTTGATGAAACACCCCCTAAGAAAAACACGTTTTCACACCAACCATATGCATCATGAAAAACACATTTGTTTGTAGACCAAATATATGCAATAGGGAAAACACACATGCATCAAGAAAAAACAAAACAAAACAAACAAATCTTTGTTCATAGATCAGCTTTATGTACCAAGAAAATCATATTCTCAGATAAACAATGTGACAAAGAAAAATACATTTGTCAACAGCTCAGCTATATGCACCAAGATAAATACATCTTAGACCAACTGTATGCATCCAGAAAAACACACAAACACATTTTTAAAATATGAACTTTATACTTATCTATGTAAAACCACAGTGAGCCATTTATATTAGGAATCGTCCTTCTGCTGAAAGTGAAACACATCACAATGTAAACACCTATACTATATACACAAAACAAATGGTGCACATCAAATTCAATTTTCAAGAAAAATTTGCTCTAATGTATATCCCAATCATAGAAACATAACAAAGCATTTACTTGCAAATGTTAAGTTGGAAACATAAATACCAAACAAGTATACACGTAATGGCAAGAAAATGGATGTCTGTTTCAATCTACATGTATTTTGTGCGGAGTATAATTGCTTTTGGTACCCGACTTTGCTCAAAATAGAAATGACGTTTCTTCTTTAAAAGAAAGTTACAACTTTCATATGAGAGAATTCAATTAAAAAATATCAACCTTGATACTGGTGTACATCTACCTAGAAAACAACAGAGGAATGGTAAGTTATGTTGCGAAAAGAATAATTCTTAACCAATAATGCACAACTGAACAATTTAAGATTAAGTAGCACATGCTGTAAGTTTTTCTCATTCATTACTCCTCTAATAACTGGTATACATGGTTCAAAGGTTTATTATCTGAGGCATGTCTGATTGTTTGAGATACATTTTTTGTATCATCATCAGAGGGTATAATAATGGCTCTGAAAACATGATTCTTCACTCCTGGAGAAAATGCTTGTAAAAATTTGATGAAAAGGAGAGAACTATAGAATCAACCGATTGAAAGCCATATGTAAACACAACACATTACAATGAAATATGATATAACACAATCTTGTTTTAACAAGGTGGTTTTTCTGATCCAAGTTCTTCGCCATCTAATTTTTTCCTTCAAATTCCCGACACCATGGGGATTCCATATAAAAAGGATTATTTGGTAGAAAGGAATTTGTTAAAAAAAGGTTCCCCTTTAACAGGGAATAGAATGTATTAAAGGCAGTTGGTATTAGCTTGTTGTCTAAAATGATATTTGCTGAACTCACACCTGTTGTGTTCATAAATAAAAACACTATACTTTTATGACTCAGATCTGATATTTCAAAGCCATTCACTTCTTTAAACATCATATTTGTGATTGAAATCTCAAACACATAATGTGGTATGTGAGTAACAAGCTATATTGGACATGCAGTCAGTACATCACTCATCGCCGCCATGTGGGCCGTTCTACGTATAAAATCTTTGGCAGTGTTGATCATCATGCCGAAATTAGTAACTATGTGAGTAGCTTCAAATGGAGCATTGCTAAAGCTTGCCGAATGATCGCATTCACTGCTGAAAATCAAATTTCTCTTTCTCTTTACATACTACTTACTGAACACTGTTTTCTTTTCTGAAACTTTTTTTTGTGTGTGCATATTTGGGCTTATCTTTACCCCATCACTCAAATAAGATGATCTTTGTTCAGATATCACATCGCAAACAAACAGTAGAGCATTAAAAAAGCCATTGATTCTGAATAAAGGTAAGGTACATAAACATATAAAAACATTCCAGAATTATTTTGCTAAAAGCTCAGGGCCTAAATAAAAAATAGACCAAAAAAAGACCTAATGCAGCCATGAATCTTTCGATGCACATTTAGCCCCTGAGGAAAGAAAACCCCAACTCAAAGATGTTCAAACACTGTACCTC
The DNA here is from genome assembly GCA_037976565.1 of Mesocentrotus franciscanus. Classification (NCBI taxonomy): domain Eukaryota; kingdom Metazoa; phylum Echinodermata; class Echinoidea; order Camarodonta; family Strongylocentrotidae; genus Mesocentrotus; species Mesocentrotus franciscanus. The sequence continues at coordinate 31,352,088 of CP137669.1, read as the reverse complement.
ATTCTGAAAACTTCACATTATTCAGCAAAGTAGAACAAAATTAGAAAATTTCATCAAATTTTTATAAATTAAAGAAGCATCAGTTGTCTTGAACCTAATTGGGCATGCGTATAACAGTCTTCTGACGGTATAAGTAATACCAAAAAAAAACAACAGACACAATAAGTAGCATCCAAATCTTTGCTTTGTAATCAATGCTTTTAATATAAAGAATAACTACATGTATAAATAATTCTCGACAGGAAAAAAGGTCTAGATGAAGCTTTTATATTTGTCTTTCCAGCATGGCACAATTTTCTGTTGTCAATCTTCGTGCTTCTTTAGACTTAGAGTGTTACAACGTATCCTGCCTACGAATATCTCTTTGGGTAATCATATTAATGCAAGGACTTCTAGCTGGAATCTTGGGGAGGGGAGGGAGGAAAAGGGAGGGGAGTGGTAGTCCCAGTCTTGAATGGACAAATGTCCTGGTCTCTCTTTAGTCTCGAAAGAAGAACTTCTTCACTGGCGTCACAACAGCACTGCAGTGAGAAAGAGAGAGAGCGGAAAATGGAAAATGAATTATTTATGATTTTGCCTATTTCTGCATGATTAAGTGAAATCCAATGATAGATAACTCTGCAAGTTAGACAAGGCTCACCATTTACAGGAATCTGGGACACATAGGCCACCTAATCTCTCTGTTGACGTCCCAAAATTATTTTTTAAAAATATTCATACAGACCCTCCAAAAAAAAAAATACATGTAAATACAATCTGGACCCCCATAGTATGGAGCCCCAAGTTATATAAAAGAGTGGGCAGAGTGCTTTCCGGTAAAATCAAAATCATAACATCTTTCTTTAGGGAAGAAATCTGATATTGTTTTAGAAATTGAAACTACTAGTGGAATCATTAAACAGTATAAGATCATTACTACATGTACATAAGAGTCTATCTAGAGTCATTGATTTAAAGAATTTGGCCAGCCTAGATTGAGTTATGACTTATACTGCTTTGTTGTGTAAGCACAAACAAAAAAGAATATATGCCATGTTGTGACCAACTGAAACCAAGTTGGCCAAACTCTTGTGTACAAATGGCTTTCCATAAAACAGTGCCCTCAACGGAATCATCCTACTGTTCCATCAACTTACTCAAACATGTGATGGACTATTCCTTTGTCACTGCGCTGTTCTTCGGCTTTGGCATCCCCTCCCGGACTGGCCATCTCCTGGAGCCTGAGCTGCTCCTGGAGGACATGTTGCTCCACCCGCTCCCTCCCAGGATGTCCTGGGACACCCACCCTAGCTGCTCCTCCGTCTAAAGGTTAGAGATCAGAAGAAAAAAGAGTGACTGGAGGAAATCACACTCATCCTACAAGAAAACTTAACCTCTTAAACCTTGTTCAACTATGATGCGGCAAAACTGTGGCAGATAGTTCTGTGATGATGTAAAGTGTTATACGCTTCACATTCCTACATCTTACAATGCATAGCTTAGGACCTTTGTTGCCATTCATTAACACATGCAAAAAGAAAGCGTTTTTTTTGCGGCCGCTTACTGCATCCTATCTGAAAAAGCCGAGATATGGAAAATGCTCCATAAAGGCTTGTTCGTACATGGCATGGGTAAATCGCCGCAAAAAACACTCACTATTTTTTATGTGTAAAATGAATGGCAACTGAACGCAACAAAGGACTTGCATGTAATAATAATAATATTGGTTTCTTATATAGCGCATGTATCGACCTTGCAAGGTCCTCAAGGCGCTCAACATTACCCGGCTATGCTAGGCTGCCGATTTCGGCGCTCACAGCATTCAAGGAATTCCTTCCTACCGGTACCCATTTAACACCTGGGTGGAGAGTGGCAAGTGTAGATTAATGTCTTGCCAAAGGACATAAGTGCCGCGGCGGGACTCAAACCGCGGACCCTGTGATCCACAGTCCGACGACTTATCCACTATGCCACAACACCTCTACTATGTACGTAGACACTGATCTCTGCATTATGAAATACAGAAATGACAAGGGTATTACAATGAGCCTGCATTGTAGATGACCAACACTTTTTTTTTTTAAATTTAAATTTTCCCCCCACAGTAGGGCATTTTATTGAATAATAGTGCAGTATACATTTGTCTTCATACATGTAATGAGCAATAAAAAGAGAGATAAAAAACACACAAAAAAAAAGAAAAAGAAAAACAGGTGATCAACACTTGCTCCTTTCTTTATTTTATCAAATATATCGGGTTAGACTTGGGTTGCAAGTGGTTTGAAGTTACATTCAAGCTATGTTTTGTTATGTTATGTCCTGGGCCAGGATTAAATGAACATATTCACCCAATGAAAGAAATAGTCTGAGCATTACTGTTTTGTAAACACTTCTTAATCATCTCCTTGCTACATATGTCAACTGTTATAATTTTCTGTTCATACTCTGATAATTGTCCCAAATAGATTATAGATCATACGATCATACAATGTATAATGCAATTGTTTTTTAAATTATAGAAATGCATTAAACAGTGAATAGAAATTAGTTAACATGTCATAAATGCAACCCGAAATAATCATAAATTTCTTGCTGACACTTGAAGGAGAACAAAACCCCAAATCAAACATTTTCCAGATCCAAAGTTTAGAGGAGTTAATGCTCCATCTTCAAATTTGTGTTGTATATACAAAAATGAAAAATCTGCCAAATTGACCGAAAATCCCCAAAGAAACAAAAACACACAAACATGCACATACACTCACCCGATGGCCTGGCAGGCATAGGTCCCTGGTCTCCAGTACATTCAACATGGCTATGATCCTTATCCCAAGATTCATCTACCCTTGGAAATCTTTCTGGACCCTTCAAAGTCATATGGAAAGAAAAACAAATACATGTATGATAGTGCAATTTCTTTGTGTGTTCAATCCATTCAGTGATAATGAATCATGCATTGAATTTGTAGAGAAGTATACTATTTGTCTTTGATCATAACACAATGCATGTACTATGTACCGTAGTCATGGACCATAAGTCTGATGTAAAGTTGTAAACAAAGTTTCCTAAACTTGATACAAAACAATGTTAAGTTGTCAATGAAAATTTCAGATTGCTGTCATGAAAACCTACAGGTTTAGTCCTCATTATGTATGATACTGGTATTGAAAACAAGAAACAAACACTAAATATTTAACACAGAGAAAAGAATACCTAAAACTATACACATTTTCGGAACCAAGAAAAACAAGTAAACACAACCACTAATTCAAAGATAAAAAACAAATAAAAAATAAACAAACAAAAACACAAAAACAGTTAAACTAACAAGTGTTATGAAACAACTGGATGAAGATAACTTTATTTATAACTTAGTTTCTTGCATTAGCACTATACCCTTCCCCTATTCCTAGGAGACCATCTCAAATTCATCTCCAACATGTCTCTCTCCCCCACCATTCTTCTCTTCCTCTATATAGCTCCTCAAAAATCTATACAACTTTAATACTTACCTACATAAATCTATTAAGGCAGATAATGAAAAGTAACTACATGTCGTTTTAGTGAAACCCACATAATATGATTTTAGGAACTACAAAACTACCACTGCTGCTTTAAAGGGATCCGGTAACTTTGTCTCAGATTCTGAAACAAAATTCTGGATTTAGCTCATGATGCAATGATAATCATAAACCTTTAGGTCAGTCAGGAACCCCATGACTTTTACAAGCTGATCGCCTGTCTGATTATCAAGATATTTATGATTGGAATTACAAATTTTGAAAACCATTCGCCTGATGGTTTTCATAACACTATAGTCTATTAGGGAAAACGAGTATGGTAAAACCGGTCAATCAAAGATTTTTACTTTTTGAGGCACTTCTTGATCATTTTGAAGCGCAATTTTTTTAGGGCTTCATTATTACACCATATCACAGACACTAATAACATGTAGGGCCGTGTATCTCAGATTTAACACTGTTAAACGATCCCTTTAACGGAAGTCATTTCCAACCCATCCCACCCCTGTCTCCATATCAAAACTACCAATTAAACCAACAGAAATTTGAAATCAAACTTAACAAAACAATAATTTCTGGAACTGTTGTCAACACATCCTAACACTGGCAGCTTCAACAGAAGTCATCTAAAGATTACAAATCCAAACAATACAAATTTGAAATCAAACTCATCAAAACAACTTTTTTTCTGGAACTGTCGACAGTACAACCTACCACTGCAGCCTTCCCTTGCACCAGCCTACTAAATCCCGACTCTAACTCAGGTGAACATTCCCTCTTCTGTCTCTCTATATCTATCTGTTCCCTATTCCTTCTACCTGTCTGTTCATCCCAACCATCTACCATCCCTGCTTCATCTAAGTCTATACCATCTGGTGGGATTGTGTGGCTACCTCCTCTCTGCAACTTGTTACTGTTGTTGCTCGTGTTGTTCTTGTTGTTGTTGGTAGTGAGCCTGAGGGCACGCTTCCTCAGGATGTAGCCGGAAGCAGAGCCGCGTGATGGTGCCATGCGCCGGTTTGAGCGTCGGGGAGAAGAGGAGCTCGATATGGGTCCCTCTTGAATTAGTTTTCTCTTTGGTCTTCAGCAGTTAGGAAAGAATAAGAGATCATTATTCAATACGTCAATTAGTTATAATGCTAGTTACATCTTTACACTGTATATTCAAACCTGTTTATTAAGGCTATGCAGGGGAAACAGAAAAGGTGACCATTGTAGACAGGTGGCAATTTCTATACAGCTTCTAAACCTTTTTTTTTTTTTTTTTTGGCTGAAGAGAGAAAATAGAAATAGAGAAAAATAAAATAAAAATAGAGAAAACCACTATGAGACAGTTGGCCTCGACAGAAACATGACAAGAAACTAGGCTAGGACAAGTTTGGATGTACTTCAAATTTGATGTCAGTTGAATGAAATGTCATCAGCTGACTACTTACAAGATAATGGACAACTTGTTGATAGCATTTTTTTTGTTAGCAACGAGGGGTCTCACAAAAAAAATCTAAACCTGTAATAAGCCTATGGGATTGAGAGAAGTCAGGGAGTCAATGGGTTAAACAAAATATATGACTGAAAATCCATTTGAGAAGATTACAACACTTGAAAACCTGGGCCCCCTCTTACAAAGAGTTGCGATTGATCCAAATCAATCACAAGTCCTCCAATCAATCGCAAGTTTGCAGTCTCCTATCTCGTGTACATAGTTGCGATTGATATCAATCGCAAATAAGTTGCGATTAATATCAACTCTTTGTAAGACGGGGCCCAGATATATTTGCTTCCTAGTTCCTATTGTACCTTTTGCTTTGTTCAGTTGTTTTAGATGGTGATGACGATCGTTCAGCTTTCCTCTTGTTTGATTCCATGTCCTTTTCCACAGTTTTGTCCGTTTTCTGTGTATAAGATGGAAAATTATGAATATACATTAGATACCTGGCTTTTTAAAAACCTGTTCCTAGTATATTTGAATCTTTAAACATTTTAATCTACATGAAACATGAAACATTTTGCAGCATCATAGAGCACAGGTCGTTTACCCTTTCCCCCTCTTTTAGAGTCAATCATTTTCATTCTGAAAAACAATACATGAAAAGAACCCTCCTCAATAACAGTATGTTATAATATATATAATATAATAATATATAATAACCGGTGTGAATCATAGTTATTAATACTAGTCCCATTGATGCATATCTGTGTTTGGCTGCCAAATTATAGAAAGACAAAGAACACAGTCCATACCTGAGTTGTTGGTTCCTCAAGGGTTTCCTTTTTAGCAGCATGAAGTTGAAGGTTAAGGACATACATGTAAGAAAGAGCATTGAGTGACTGACCAGGTTGTTTGAATTCCACTTTGTTGGGTAGCTTCCATTCTTTTTTCTCTGCAGGTGTGAAAAGAAACAGGGAAATCACTAGAAATTAGAGACATCATGCCTCTGAAATAAAATGAAAATGAAAGTGCGAAATGTATTGTGGGGGAGATTTACATACCATGCATTCTTTAATTAAAAACAGGAATATCAACACAACTTGCCTTAAACACCAACCCACAGTGTGATAAAACTTAATATCTTACTCTTCATTGCAGTGATATGCTATTCATAGCTACATGTATACAAAATACTTTAAAATATGCATGTCATATGCTTATGCTGTATTTAATGATTGTCATTTTGATTTATGCAGATCCCAGGATAAGAAGCCAAAGAGAGACAAGAAAGAAAGAAAGATTGACAGATGGAGAAATAATTACAGAGCAAGAAAACAAAACAAAAACACATGCATGCATGTTTTAAATTAAATTGTATATACCACTTAGATAATAGTAATAATAAACACATTTATAAAGCTTCGCACTACGTTTCTACTTTCTAAGCGCTTTCAATTGTAATTATTATTACCCTGAACATTGGATTTTGCTTATCCGCACATTAGTGTACAGGTCCGCTCCATGGGGAGTAATCTGGCCAGACGCCATTTTACAAGCAAACGCATACCTATCCAACCACATTAATGTTCGCATCCTACCGGGTACCCATTTAACACCTGGGTGGAGAGTGGCAAATATAGATTACTGTCTTGCCAAAGGACATTAGTGCCACGGTGAGATTCGAACCACAAACCATTTGATTCACAGTCCGGTGATGTATCCACTAGACCATGACACCTCTACAACTGCAGGGGGGTGTTTCACAAAGACTAAGATCCTAGACCATGACACCTCTACAACTGCAGGGGTGTTTCACAAAGACTAAGATCGACTTTAAGTTGGACTTAAGTATAACAGGCCGTTCATGCCATTGGTTGCTATCCCAATTGGTCTCTAAATTATAATCTTTAGATAGTATTTTTTCCTTCAATAATGAATTATCAAAAAATGTAAGTTCTGTAGATTTTTTACCATGATTTGTATTTCCCTTGAGAGACCAATGCCAGTAAATGATGTGAGAAAACGATGGCATGAACGGCCTGTTATACTTAAGTCCAACTTAAAGTCCATCTTAGTCTTTGTGAAACACCCCCTGGACTTCTATACTTGAAATTAGCCTTCATAGTGTCATGGCACACCTAGAGGTCTTACCTGGCCTTACGAACAAGTGTTCTGTCCTCATCATTACTGGGTCAACATTTTGGGGGATACACAGGACAGCTCTGATAATGTCCTGTAGAGTGTAGATACATGAGAAACAAAGGATGTGTACAGTAATACTGATGAGATAAATTACATGTGGTTGTACTCTTGACAAAACTGAACATTCACTTAGAACCAAGGATAAAATGCCTACTATGTATCACAACTGAAAAAATAGAAGAAGAGTTATGTTCAAGATAAAGTCTACATGTATGCACCGGAACATCATATAAACCCACTGAACTATCACGCTACAACTGGAACTTTGTTGTGATCTATCATTGCTGTGGCTGTACGCATTGCAGTCTGTCTGTGCAGGTACACACGTAGCTAGTGTTGCTGCTAAAGTGATACATCATGCAGTTGATTTCATTTTTTACATCAAGATTATGAAACATCTGTACATACATGTAGATACCAAGGTTCAGACTTAATCAAATTATGTATACTAACCTCCAGTTCGTCTTGGAGAACTTTGTCATCAATATAGTTACTGATGGTCCTGAAAGAAAAAAAATTGAATACAGCGTTGTAATAAAGATGCACCTTTCTTCAATATCATAGAGTCGTTTGGAAGCTACCAAGAGCAAATTTGTCCCCTGCTCCTGCATTTTCTTGTTGTTGTTAAGTTTGCCAGCTCTTGTAGGCATTATTGTTATTATTATTAAAATGCAATCATAGGTGAGAATTAGGAAGAGAGAGGGAGAAAGACAGATAAACAGAGAGAGAGAGAGAGAGAGATAGAGAGAGGGGGGGTGATAAATATACAGGTCATTATTTATATTTGGTCAGCTAAACATTGCATGCACCTATTTGTATATGTACTACATCTTACAGCCTATACTCACCCATCTTTGAGGGGTGGCATCAAAGTCTTGATTTTGCACACTTTGCCATCGTACCGGATGCAACGGCAGTCCTTTCCAGGTAGGATAAATTTTGTCAGAGACATCTTTTGGCTGGCTATTCTTCACACCTAGATGTTTACAGAATAAAGAAGACAAAAATACATCAGGTGCTGAACTGGCACTGCTGCTGAATGAAGATGTGTCTCTTATTTGCAAACATCCTTGGTGCCACATTCATCAAATAATAAATTAAATGAATGATTTTTCATCTTTAAAAAAAGTCCCTACCACATGATAATTCCTAGACTCTGTATGAATGCTATTCAAGTTCAGGCAATTTTCTTTTCCGATGTGTACACTAACTAACCAGGCTAGCAAGTGCAAGCTATGTTAAACAGGTGTATCAGTTTAGATTTCAATATATCCCTGCTCCAGCAGCCCAGCAGTTTGCACTATTCACTTATACTTAGATTATTTCCTTAAGCAAGGTATCACTTTCCCTGAAGTTGTATCGTAGAATTACTGACCTTTTAAAATGTTATTATTATCATTAATACTTCAGTCTGCTATTAACACCTCCCACCAATGGATTCTTGCTACACCTAACCGGGCATATATGCAGTGTATACTGTACAGCAAGACAAATTACTGTCCTAGTTATTTTCTTCAAAATTTTCAAAAGCGCGGAAATCAACAATATGACGTATCCGAGGAGGAATCTCATTCTCATGAGTCATGGCTTCAATTCATGCCTGTATTTTGCCTTAAAGTCGACTTGCTATTGCTGAGTAAAATGCTCAAATTGTAATTGAATAATTATGAGTCAAGACATCTGACATGTACAGTATGATGTATAATTGTATAGACCCATATTAGTTATTACATAGCCAACAGAGTGCTAAGACTAAGTAAAATATTGTCTTATACGGTAAAAAACGATCATGAAGATGGCTGTTGTAAAAGATCCAGTCTTTCAAACAAATTACTTAGACTTAGATCTATATAGATGATCTAGTATTAGACACAACTCACAAGTACGCAAGTCGCAGTTTGTTTTCCAACTTAGCTTACGTTACTGCCACACACACATTTTTAGACTTTTGTCATTACATGCATAATTTTTAAAAAGCAAGGAAGCATCAAGCATCAATCATGCATGACCTAGGCCAAGCTGAAGGTGAAGGAGAATTCAATCAAAGCCAAACTCCCAAAGCCAAAGCCAGCGCGGGGCCAGAGCAGAGGCACAGCCACAGGCAAAAGCTGCAGCCAGCGGCCGGACCATCGGCCTGAGCTGAGCTGGCAGCGCTACCCCCTTGCTGCTCCGATCATACCCGTCGGTGCGGATCACCTGCCAGTCAATAGCTGGAACAAACAATATTTTATGATTCACACTCAGAGTCATAGCATCACTGCCATCAGGCATCAACGTAACTCCAGGGAGCTCCGGTTCGGGGTCGGCGTCGCGTCGGAGCTCCCTGGAGTTAGCATCAACGAAGCATCAGGCATGAGCAATTATTAGTTTACATTGTGTATCGTATTTTGGAATGGTTAGTAGCTTACCTACTAGATCTACCTAGTTTTCCAAGTTCTCACTTTTTGTGACCTCCCTTGGTAGTATAGTCGAGCTGGGCTTGCGCTTGTTCTCGAGCTGTCTTCACCAACGTTTCCAAGGCTCAAAAGAAAAGTCTTTTTCAGTTTTTCGCACCTGACCAGGCTCAAACGTAAGATGGCGCACGTGCTCTAATTTATTGGTATTCGCGGGATATTTTCACACTAAGAAGAAAAAATAATAAATAAGATAACAAGAAAACTGTCATGGTCCTCCGCCCCCTTCTCCAAAGAAAAAAAAAGGGCGAATTCACAATATTTACTGATATGTTCCCATTTAAAAAAATAAAATAAATCAATCCCATTATGTTTCACACAAAAACTAACAAAAGCAAAAGAAAAGAAAGAAAGAAAAGAAAGAAAAAAAAACGAAAAAAAACTTTGAGGTCAACAAAATTGTTTGACATAAATTACACGATTACCATATTTATTACACACCAATAGTGTACCAATTAATGATTGTTTTTCACTCCCTGTTGTAAGAAATCAATGCATTTATAAGATTTATATCACCTTCCCTTTTTTCTGTCTTTCGGCTTGAAAAAAAGAAGAAAAGTTGCCAGTGAATGTGCGTTCTGCATAATAATTATAGGAGGCTTATATACAGGGGCGTATTATGCTGGGGAGTAGGAAAGTTTCCTCCCGGCAGGCGCAGCTCGGTACTAGTTTGAGGGCCCCGCCCCCGCGGTAGACTTTGTGTGGTCTGAGGCCCGCTTGTATTGAGAGGGCTGATCGCTTTGAAATTTCGCAACTAAAGTTCAGTTTAAGTCCATGCACCCCTGAGCATTTAATAAACTCAATGGATATGTTGGCCATTCAACTTAAGGGGCCGGCCTGGGGCCGAGGAGGTGGGGGTGAGGTGGCCTTGGAGAGCTCGCGAAATCGCGAGCACTAAATAAAGGCTCTCTCACCAGGACTATTAAATGGGCCTTCTTGAAAATGTAAAATTTTATTAATCATCATCATCATCATCGAAGTTCTTCTTCTTCTTCTTCTCCCTGCTCCTCTTCCTTTCCTTTCTTCCAGTGGTAAGCCTACACCGTTATGTTTGGACGATTCCACCTTCTATATAACCAATGGTTCACGTGCAAGGCAAGAGGTGGAAAAAAGAGAAAGAGGGGAAAAAGAAAAAAGTGAAAAGTATGGAGAGAGGATGGACTAAAAAGAAGAGGGAGAGAGAGAGACTTTACTAATATGGTGGGGGCGGGGGTGACGGGGGAGGGAAGGGCTACTATCCTCTCCCTCACCCTGCCATGCAATTTCATCCATCGTCCCCCTCCATGATGCCAATGCCCCCTCAGTTTCTGGTCAATCCGTGTCGTCGATATGATCGCAAGTTTTATCTTGATACCTTTTCGTTCTTTGAAATATCTTATATTTTTTGAAAACTTAAAAGTTGCAAGTTTCTCTCCTTAATCTGCGATTCTGAAAATCAAGTTTTTTTTAACATTTGAGTTGCGTTGTATAAAAAAATCATTCAAAAGGTCAACTGCAGGGGTGGCGGACCGTCTTTCAAAGACGGGGGCACTAACAAAAAGGGCACGTTTTGGAAAGCACCACAAACTGTAACCTAACAAAATAGACATTTTTATTTACACCTACATTGTAATTTATTAATCTTTACGTAGTTCAAAATACTGCTTCAGCACCATACTTTGCAGTTGTATGTGATGGTCTGAGGATTAGTGAGCAAGCCGAAATTTAAAGATATGTGAGGTGAGCATAAATGAATGGAATTGAATTGAAAATAATAAATCCTGATGAGGAGTTTTGAATAAGACCATTATCGTATTCAGTTGCCTTGAGTTTGAAAACACATCATGTGTCTGGACCTATACGCGATAGTGGGATATAGAGGTAAAAAGGGACACTTAGCAAATGGCAGTTATTGGAAAGGAAAAGAGACACTAAGTAACAATGGGGACTCATGATATTTGAAAGGGGCGCTATTTAATATTAGTAGTAAAAAGGGGCATTTATAAGAACGGGAAGAGGCTCTTATTAGAAATGAAAAGGGACACGTATCAAAGTAAAAGAGACACTTATCAGAGGTAAAAATGGGCATTTCTCATACACCGAAAGGGGCACTAATTAGAGATAAAAAATGGCACTTATTAGAAGGGGGAAGAGGCACTTATTAGAAAGAAAAAAGGGCACTTATCTGAAGTAAAAAGGGGCACTTTCCTATGTAAAAGGGGGCACTTTGGGGCACTAGAAAAAGTGTGTGTGTCAGGGGGGTGTAATGAGCCCTCTTGTCCCCCTGGCGCGCCGCCTCTGGTCAAATCAGACAACTGAATAAGAGGAATACAAGAAAGCATGATTTAAGAGAAAAAGAGGAATTAAAAAATAAGAGAGAGAGAGAGAGAGAGAGAGAGAGAGAGAGAGAAGCAAATTATAATTTTTTTGTTTTCATAGGTTTTTATTCTCTTCTCTCATAAATAATTTATAACATTTTATACAAAATGAATAATCTTCACATAAATAAATTTGCAAGTGAACTTTAACATATCAATACAAGGTTACATATAAATTTTCATGTAAAATATATTCACAAATATTCACATAAACAAAATTATAGTTTCACATTTTAAACAAATCGCAAGTAAAGTTTTTACAATTTCTTCGACCAGCTTGCATATAAATATCCAATTATTTCTTTTCTTTTCCATGATAATTTTTCAAAATTTCCTTCAGAGAGAAAAAAAAGAGAAAAGAGTTATGATAAAAAGAAAGAAGAAGATAGGTGATAAAAGAAGAAAAGGGATAGAAGAAAAAGAGAAAAAAAGAGAAAGAGAACACCGCACAGTATAAAGCGATACCACGATAATAGCGATACTTTTATCATAATGGGATCGTATTTCCAAGAAATTACAGATGACAAATGACGTCGTCATTTTCCTTGTTCCGTGACATTTTGGTGACAAATATGGGTTTCTGCACATACCATTGATACATATTGCAGAGTTAGATGCTCACAGAAGGTAATTATGACATTTACTTTGTTGTTTTTTAATTCAAGTTTAAGAGATCTTTGACTTTCGAATGACAAACGCGGGCAAGTTGGTCGAACGTCGACGTGTGTTGTCTGTCCAAGAATTCATGTTCTAGCCCCCCACAACTTCAGGCTTAGGAATATGCACTTGCCTCTACACTACGAGCTACTCTACTGCGCTGAACTGCATGCTGCATCGACAAATCTGATGCACGTCATTGGTTGCAAACGGTGTTATTGATAAATACTGCCTACAAAGTGCCTAGATTCTAATCAATAATAGCTTTCAGAGTATTTGAAGTTTTAAACCTTTTGAAGATAATGCTATTTATCAATGCTACTTGTCAATGCAATTGATGTAATAACTAATAGGCCTATATGTTCTGAATGATGGGATGACTGAGTGCAGTGGTGACTATTAAATTTTTTAAATTTTTATTAAAGTATTAAAGAAGAAGATGTTGTTGAGTCTTGAGACTTGTGACTAGTTGTCTAGTCTCTAACTCTAAGACTCTAGATTCTATTGAAATATGGGTCTAACTCGACTCTATCATTTTTATTAGCTCATCATTTAGAATATAGGTCTAGTCTACACCAACTAGTCTAGACTCTAGTCTAGACCTACCAACAATAAAAATTTGATGAAGGTTAATGAAAAATGAAGAAAAATATCAACAGACTACCTAACTTCAGAGCCTGCTTAGAAAAACGATTCAAACAGCAGGTTGGGTCACATTTTTCGAAATGTAAAGAAGTAGTAATTACAATTTTGACTTACAATGTTTTTCGACTCCTCTGGAGATCCCTTCAACCACTTGAAATTATAATTTGAAGTCTTTGATTGAGCTCCGATGCCTTTCGCAGCGGAGCTCCCTGGAGTTACAGACTACTGAGACTACATGTAGACTGTATTCCAAGTTTGAACAATTTTTTTTTGTCCAGAAAACAAAAACAGAAAAGTATGGACTAACCAAATCATACTCGTACTCCTAGAGTCTATGTGTTTGATGGGGTGACCAAAGTTTACTTTACGCACATTTTAGAATGTTCAAAAATTTTGATATTGCTCCATGACATCTTATTTTCTGCCAAATACTGTTTAATCAAATGTACAACAAAAAAACAAAAAACAAAACAAAACAAAACAAAGCAAAGAAACAAATATCTTGAGTCTTCACATGTACAAGAAAGCAGACATGGGATGACTATCAATCATTTCCCTGAAATGTACATGTAAAGATAGGAGGACTTTTTTGTAACTTTGAGCATCTTTTCTGAGCTTCTTTTCTGAGCTTAAAACCTCATAAGCAATTTTTGTTCCGTTGAAGTACACTACCTGACTGTACTTGTAATGTACATGAAACTAAATAGGCATATTCTCCTACATGCATGTACATGTCCCTCACTTTACTTTACTTTAATCCAAGGATGTTGTAGGTCTAAGCCTGTTCATTGATCCAGTAACTTTGGATTCCAGTTTTCACCTCAATCTTGAAATGCCATCATTGAAAATATTTTGTTCTTATTTGATTGTCTGTCAGGTGCGAGGTATGGATATCGTTTCTTGGGCACTTCACAATGACCTAGAGTACATGTAGATCTACATACATGTATGTGCTCAAGATCCCTTTATTGAGAAGATATACCAATCCAGTATTATCAGAGTAAGCAGAGTGCATCAAGGGAAATCATTGCAAAGATTGTGCAGGCCATCCTACTTAGCGGTTTGGTGAGCGGTTTGGTGAGCGGTTTGGTGAGCGGTTTGGTGAGCAGCTGTGTTGAATACGGAACTCCAGTCTTTGGACATGACTGCAGTAGAGTTTTGTGGCTTATACAGAATGTCTTCTTGTGACAGTGACAGCGAAGATAGGAGAGAGAAAGGATCGGGAGAGGAGGTCAGGCTAAATGTTTATGATATGGTAAGTATACATCAAAGTGAAAGGAAAAAGTTATTCAGGTGTCAGAAACTTTCAATCTCATATTTTTTTTGCAGGTGAAGAGGCAATAAATTTTGTATCCAGTTTAACCTACACTGTATCTTGTAATTAAAATGCTATTTTAGTTGAAATTCACTTTGTGAACATTTTATAGATTCTAGAGAAAGTGAGGAAAACAAGGTCATTTGAGATGGCAGACATTAATTTTGATAATTTCCCTTCTATGGAAAGAGTAATACATTACAATTGTTTTCCTTTTGCAAAAATATGTTAAAAGTCAAATTAAAAACAATCTGAATGTTAGATTCAGAGCTGACAACTGTCAGATGAATTTGCTTGATATACATGTACATGTACTGTATAGTACACTTTTATATTGATGTTAGTGTGATACTCTATATACATGTACATGTACATGTACATGATCAAGTGTTTGGAGCTTTTGTCATACATGTAATCTTATCTGTGCACTTGAGCACTTTGAACATTCACTGTGCCAAGATCATTGGGACAATGATCTTGGGACAATGATCTTGGCACAAAAGAATTTTTTAAAATATAAACTATACATGAACTTGAAATGTCATAGACTCAGTCAGAGTAAACTTTGATTTTGTTAGAATGAAATTGATGGATAACAGATCATTGTTTTAAAACATGACTTCTTACTAATTTTTGCTGAGTTAAACTGTACACCACTGCAAAAATCAAGAATACATGTACATTCAGGCCTAACATTGTATAATGTACAATGTACAGTGTACTTTAGTCACAGCCTACATGTATCCCCTCTATTAGGATGGAATGTTAGTGTTAACATTAAAGCATGAACGTATCTTAATTTTTACCATCTCCATAATGTATAGCTACAGGTACATGTATTTTAAAATGAATTTCTTTTAGAATAAGCGTGTACATTAGTATTATAGGATGATGGTCGTAATGAGCTGATTTGGGCTTGGATGGGCTGGAGCAAAGATCTGGGCCCTGTTTCATAAAACTTGTAATCAATAACAAATGTAATATCTGTCTATGGCAAAATTGCTCTCAGCCAATCAAATGCCACAATTTCAGTAGCTCTTCTTAACAGGTATTGTAACCTGTTACCAATAACAAGATATGATAGTTGTTATTGATTGTTATACTAAAATCCTTGCATTTGATTGGCTATGAGCAAATTTTGTCATTGATCTGTGGCAGTTGTTTGTGATAACATTAACAAGTTTTATGAAACAGAGTTTACAGAGCCCTGGTTAAATAGAAGAAGAGGAAGAGTGTTGGAATGCAGTAAAAGAGAAAGAAAAGATGAGTTGAGAAATGGAAGAAACAAAAAAATATTCAATGAGATTAGAATGACTTCACACAACTTTTTGAAGGCTCAAGGGCCAACTCCTGATGATGCAGGATTCCAATGTCTGATGTACACTGTACATGTACATGTATTATATTGCCATCCATATGGAAGCCTCTTATCTTTTTTTCATGCATGTTGGCTCAATTATTTACGGTAGGATGGTCATAATGGGGTGTGTAACCTTGTCCTCATGATAAAAATGTATTCAGATTAAACAATATGCATGTACAACGTACATTATGTACTGGTCTTGTATTGTACAGATCCATTGATATTTACTAATGTGCTGCATACAAGAGCATGGGCCTACATTACATGTTACTGAAGCTACCATTGAGCTACAGCCATCTTGTTTTGTACATGTACGTATCATAGTACTGTACTATACAACATAATTTCTTTTCTTACATTAATATGAAAAGAAGAGAATGGTTTTATTTTTAAGTGTTCTTATGTACCCTGTAAAAACAAACACACACAAAGAAAAAACAGTCTCACACACAACAACAACAACAAACAAACAAACAAACAACAAACAAACAAACAAACAAGGGGGTGCAGGAGTGGGTTTACTTATACACAGACGTATTAGATTGTATACATCTATACACCGCTACACTTGACAGTGTCACAAACTCTCATTCAAATACATGTATCCTTACAGTTTGTAAATGTACATGTACCAGCATGGTTTGAATGATTGATTGAGCAACTATTACTGTACAGTACAAAGAAGATCAAATTGAGTAAATATTTATTTTGTGTTGTAAAGACTTAAAATGTACATTGTATACTTGTGCAGTATCCATACATTTTGTGTACACTGTACATGTAAAACAATCTGTTTGATGAAGGCTATACGAAATGACTTACGGTATGCACTGCATACCTGTAGACATTTTAATCCAAGTACTGTACATGTTTCCTTTCTCCTGTTATCTTCATTCTTCTTTCTTCTTTCCTGACCTTCCTCTTTCCTGTCCTATCCTATCATGTTGGATTCTGGGTTTGTGTTGTACAAAATACAATTTCTTCAATTATTCTGTTTTATATACTTTACTTGATATTTGTTTCAAGCCATTTATGTTGACCAAATCCTAATTTAGCAGGGAAACTATCTTGACAAAACCTTGTTTTGTTTTTACAGCTGTGCCCAATTAAGTTCTGTCATCATATAATTATATTTACGGTATGAAATTTAAATGTACAGGTAATAAATGAATGTATGAAATTGCATGTTTTTAATTGATGTATTTTTACAAATTTTTTGTACAAAGATGGAATCTAAATAAAGTGAATTGAATTGAATTGAATATACGTGTATGTCCTTGTAGGATATTGAATCTGTTTACAATCAGAATCGTATCTACATGTACAGTACATGTACATGTAACCCCCCCCCCTTCCCGAAAGAGACAAAAAATGATAGATACTCTGAAAATGTAAGTATTACATTTTTTTTCATACAGTACAAACTATATTCTGATTCTCTATATTTTCATTCTTCAAGTTACAACTACAAGTGTACATTTCTTGCACTGGCATGCCACTTCTTTTCTTGTTTCTATTGCAGTATTGGACGAATGAATATACAACAACTCTAGGATTAGGTGTGTATCACACTGGAATTCAAGTTTATGGAAAAGGTAGGTACAATTTTACTAATCATTTTTTTCTTTTTTGCATGTACATTTTAATATGTACAATTTGTAGCATGCAGTATGTAGCATACATAAATCAAAATGATAGAAATTGCAATTTTTATTCAAAAATTAACAATTGCAAATTTTTATTCAAAATTAACATTAAAGTTACTATGTCCCTTTTGCAGCCAACATCAAATTCTGTAGAACTTTGCAGGAATTATGAATATGTCATGTATGTCCTATCTGTGAAATTTAAACGTTAGCAGACTCCTAATATTCAAATTATGCAAGGAAACCCGTTTACTTGTTACAGACACTATTGAGTGACTGACTGGCTTTTTTCATCTTTGGTATTAACATACATAAAATGAGCTGTAAAGGGTACATGAGCATTTGTCTACATCAATAACTCACTTCTTGTAATGGCCAAAATTAAACTGATTGAATCTTTGAGCAGCATAAAACGTACGACCATTCGGTACAATGGTCTGAAAAATCAGACTATTACTTACTGGCTCTATAGCTCCTAAATCGATTCAACAACTAATAGTCGTTATTTTCCCACTTAAAGACATTTTCAAGCCCCCCTTTCTTTAGGGAAGTTCTAAATTAGTATTGTCTTTCAAATGCCGTTGGAATTTAACCTTTCTATTTGTTTAGCCTGCAAATGGGACATAGTACCTTTAAGGATGAATTTATCTATCAGAAGTGTACATTTACACTGTACATATATGTATGTGTGCTGTAGTAACTTGTGAAATGTAGACATTTAAAAAATGAACTTGCATTGTAGTGACCTTAATTGTAGCAGTACAGCTGTCTATAGTTATGTTGTAGTTTCATCATGCAGATAATCTTCTGATGTCCTCCCTCTTCTCTCTGGAGATCTATGCATTTTTAATGAATTTGGCTAGAAGTTGAAGCTCAGTTGAATCGGGACGTGTAGATTTTTATCTTCGTATGGAGGGTTGAAAGAAATGCAGCACATTGAATAATTGATTTGAAATTCATTATATTTATTCCACTGCTGTTACCGGTATGCAGTTTAGAATTGTGGTATATATGTGTTGAAGATGCTGAAAGTGTTTACTCATTACTTTGATTTTGCAACGTCTTGTAAGAACCGTCATGTAATTTTTTTCTTTAGGGGTTAACTGTACAATGTTATGCCCCAAGGGTAATATCAGAAACAACACTGCTTGTACATGTACATGTACATGTACATACATGTATGCAAGTTGAGAGGCATTCTGATATAGATTCAGAGTTTTTTCAACCATTGTCTGGGGGAATAGGTACAATATTTTACCAGTACTACATTTATTTTGTGTTGAGATGTAGATGTTAATTATATATAAAATCTGATAAAGTACATATCTACATCTACATGTACTCCTTCTTCCCTTTAAGATTTGCTTTTTAAAGCCACTTTCACTACACTTCTACCCTTTGACCTGTTTATAATCCATGATGGTCCCAGCTTACCCTAATCTTGGCCCTGATCAATATTTAATGTTTTGCTCTTGGCCTGCTCTCAGTTACCATCCACATAAAGATCTGCAAAATTGATTGCTTGCTGTGCAGTCTGGGGATATTAATTTGGGGGAGATGAATGGAGGAATAATGCAGACTATTTTCTTGATCGAGAGTCGAGAGTCGGAGAGTCGTGGGAGCAATCAAGGCTATTTGTCTCTGGGGTATGCTGTTAAGGGAGGATGGAGTAAGGATTTGAAATACAGCATTGATCAGTGAGAATGTCATGTCGGTGTTTACGCTGCTGTGACCTTTAACAAAAATGATCAATGCATCATACTTGATTTAGACTGGTATTTACTCTAGAAGGATGGAGAGAAATCAGGGAAGTATACTGGTGAAAGTTTGAATGAAATCAGACAAAAATGAGAAAGTTATAACTTTGTTAAAGTAGTTGCAATTACTAGAGGTATGGGCTCTTCAAATTGGCTGAATCAGTAATGTCTCTGTAGTAATGTAGTGGCGGAAAACTTTCCCATTTGTTCCAACACACAAAATGACTAAAATTTTAATTTTTCAAATGTGTATGTCTCGGGATGGTCTTTTCTTTTTAGAGGACCTGTAATAATATACTCTCCATAATATATTTTGAGTAGTGCCCCAAGGGTGAAGGCACTTGGCAGAACCACAAAAATTATTTGATATTTTTGTACACGACAAACAGGAGAGTTACTACTATCTGTTACTACGTCACAATCCACTGAAAAAATTGCCAATTTGAGATTCCCATAGCTGTTATCTCATATTTCAAGCATTCATATTTTTCTTATTATTGGTCTGATTTATTTTAAACTTTCGCCATTTCTGTTTCTCTGATTTTTCTGCTTTCATTCCAATGAACTTACACTGTATTATAAGGGTTGGATTGCCCTTTAAAGTTGATACTTATAGGAAATAAAATCAAATAAAAATAGTTTATTTTATAATTGAATGAGTTATTAAAGCAATTTATGCAGCTAACATGCCATGAACGTGTGCAGTTTTGTGTTTTATGAAAATCAAATTCCACTAAATTGACTCTATCCTGACCTACGAAATCGCCTAAGGGAAAGTGTCTTTGTGAGTGACGTCAGAGCCGGGATATGCTTCACGCAGCTATAGAGACTAACTGCGATCTACACACAAATGTTCATAGATCGAGTCGATGTCAGTTCCAGTCTCATAAAACGATTTAAATATTGCCTGAATGGTCAATATCTGGCATACAGTTGTCCTCTCCCGTCCTGAAACATATCCTAATGTCAATATTCATGTCATTATTGGCATTGAAAAAGTGACAATATCCGTAAAATAACTGTTTACAACTCAACTTTTTCACCGGCTTTAGCTTGCCAGCTGAGCTGTATGTACACGGAGATAGTATGAAAAATCAACCTAGCTGTGTTTCAAAACATAATTACCTTTAGTAGAATCATGTTCCGAGGTGGAATTTCCTTTGACATAACAATGAATAATGTTTCTTCTCCATTTTCATTTGTCGATAACTATAATTACATAGAATAGTGTATTTCGCCGTTTTGTTTTGGTTTGGTTTCGTAAGGGTTTCGTCTATCGCGACTGAAATGCAAGCGTACAGTACTGTGTGTGTGCGGTGTGCAGTGCAGTCACGTTTACGTGTGTTTTGATGTGCGCGCAGGTAATGTAAATCCGCCAGCGATACTAAATTCAATCAGCGATCAGCCGTGTAGGTAATGCGGCTGCCAAGAGCCGCACTACTCGCAGATGAATCGTAACAACAGCAGAATCGCCTCGATTTTTTCCAGCTAATCTAGCCATGATACGATCGACTAAATGAAATATTCTTCGATTTGTTTGAATTTTATTTTATTCATAATAATGATTAAATCAATACTAACTGTTTTTTCCATAGTGGAAGAGAAGAAGTCTCCGACTGATATGCCAAAGTAAATTAACTACATGGTGGTATAAAATCACCGGCACCCAAATCCCATTATATATGCAGGCTCGCTGTACAACAAAGCCGCGGGGACCCAGCCATAGTTTCACCTTCTTTTCCCCCATTTTTCAACGTTTTTATTTCACAAATAATACATTTCTTAGAATATCAAGATGGAAATATTAATGAGAAGTAACTTACAAACGATGTTGTATTATAATTTATTCTATAGTAAGGGTAAAATAACACATAAGTTGAAGCTGTGTTTTCAGCCTTATAATGTTATACATGCGTTCTACTAGATACCCGGAAGTGGCACACTAGCCACGCCTCCCTTTTCCTACGTCACAGCTAAAGGCCGTTTCGGATGACAATTTGTCCCAGAGAATAGGGTGATTGTTTTCACCCTAATTTCGCTTTTCGGAAGTGTTATATTGTTTGAATGTCATCCAAGCTCATTGTATGGCTTATAAGCTTTGTGTAGATATGAATATCTTCATATTTAGGGCTCTTCTATGAATATCACCTTTAAAGGTAAAGACCAGTTTTGGAAACGCCCCTCTCTCAAAAAATGAAATGGAAGCTCTCATTACCAATCATGTGAAAGAATAAGTTTTGACTAATACGTGATGATACAAATTTTGCTAGGAAACTGCCCACTAATTGATATATTTGGTAAATTATTATATCTATTGGGACCAAATAGATATCGCGCATGTGGTCGCGTAGTCCCATATACATCTTTCTGTGTACAGTGCTTGTAACTTTACCAAGACTGGGCCAAATTTCTCATCATTTTGATGATTCCATAACCTTGCAGTACACACCCATACTTATATGCTAGATGATCAACCTTTTCTGATCGATTTCACAACGTTTCTTTCACAATGCAATCGCATGACCGGAACTGGTCTTTATCTTTAAAACCACAATTCCTACCATCCATCCTCTCCAACCGGCGCTATAGTTCTCCTTAGAACCATAAAGAAAGATAACCAACAGTCTTTTTCAAGACTACACCAACAGTCCTTTTCAGGACTACACACACTCAAGAAAGAATAGATTACCAAGAGTCCTTTTCAGGACTCCCCAATCCTCCCTCTCTCTCACACATGGTGCAACCGCAAGCCTCCTGTACACAATTCATTAGTTTGTATAAATATGTTGCACAGTTTTTAGACAGAATAAGAATACATACTGTACATGTGGCTATTGAAGGAATTATACAAGGTGGAGGAGTCAGATAAATTAAAAAGCTAATGGAGAAGATAAGTAGTACTTGGTAGTACACAATATCCCACACCATGCTCATTGATCGTCTTGAGCAAAGATTAGGTTTCGACAGTACCGCACTTTGCTGGTTCCAGTCGTACTTCACATGTCGCCACCAGTCACCATTCTAGGTACACTATCAGAGAGGCGCTTGGTTACAAATCGAGTTCCACAGGGATCTGTGATGGGACCGGTTCTGTTTACCTTTATATATTCATCCCCTTTAGAGGACATTATTTGTGCAAATGGTTTCAACTATGCCATCTATGCTGATGACACACAGTTCTATACAGTTTTGAAAGGAGATAAAATATGTAGTTATTCCAAAAATTGAATTATGTCTGAATGAAATCAAATTATGGTCTGCAATGAATGGTCTTAAGATTAACGAGAAAAAGACTGAGTTATTGCATATATCATCACGTTTTAGAACCAGAAGTCAGCTGCCACCCATAATGTTCGATGGACCTCCTCTTGAACCTTCAAGCTATGCCAGGAATTAGAGTCGTGGTTGATGATCAACTGACATTGAAAAGACATGTTCTCAATGTTTGTAGGACAGCTTCTTATGCAATTCACAAAATTGGCAAAATTAGGGTGCGTTCAATCAACACTTTTTCACCCTAGAATCAAGGTTTTCAAAGACGTTTAGTTTAAATCACGGTTGCGTTCAAGCGATTTTTCGTTGGTCGTAAAAATAAACGTGTTTAAAAACACAAACATGAAATGCTGAAAAAGATGCGTTTTGTATCATGATTCTGCAGAATCACGGTCGCTAAAATTCGCTTGAACGAACAGAGATCTCAATCATGATTCTATGACGTCATTATCAATTATATATATTATCGCTACCTACATTTATTTCTATTCTTCCTGCGTGGGCTTGAAATGAGCGAGAATCATCGTTGATGGAAAATCGCTTGAACGATCTCCCGCAGTAACCATGTTTTGTATCGGCGTTTTGAATTGTGATTCATGTTTGTGATTCTAGCTTCGAAAAATCGCTTGAACGCACCGTTAGACGTTACCTTGATCAAGCCACAACAGAAAAACTAGTTCATGCATTTCTTATAAGTCGTATTGACAATTGTAACAGTGTGTTGTTTGGTTTGCCAGGGTCTCTCATAGACAACATCCAAAGAGTACACAATTCTACTGCTAGACTTAGTTGTCACACGAAAACGTTGTCAAGATCACATTACTCCTGTGTTGTATGATTTACATTGGCAACCTGTAAGAGATAAAATCGTTTTTAAACTCTTAACAATTGCATGTACATGTAAATGTAAACACAATGATGCTCCCAGGTATTTGCATAATAGTATTTCAAATCATCGACCAACTCGCAATCTCCGTTCATCTTCAAAACATTCATTCAGGCCCTAATAGTTACATAGATCTACCAAAACATATGGGCACCGTGCTTTCCAGTATGCCATACCAGAACTATGGAACAATCTCCCAGAGTCTCTAAAATGTTGTCCTTCGCTACATCAGTTTAAATCCGACTTAAAAACATATCTGTTTCGAATTTCGATCATGCCAGTCTTAAATCATAAATAAGCATGTAAATTTTGTAATTGATTTGATAATTGTAAGTGATAAACAGTGAAAGCTCAATATTTTTTCATGCATGTCTTTCCTCTCTCTCTCTCTCTCTCTCTCTCTCTCTCTCTCGTATCTAAGCACATAGAGACAATTATGTAATATGCACTATATAAGAATTGAACATTATTATTATTATTATTATTATTATTATTATAAAATATATGTTGATTTGGGTATATGGTAAAAGAATTGGTAAAATTGCCAAAGCATCTTGATACAATTGTACCTACATGTACAAAATACATGTGTACTGTATAATGAGGGAAAAGCTACTGCTCACTAGGGCTCAGCCTACATGTACATGTACAGTGTAGGCATAAAGAGTTATGAAGTAAAAAGGTGAAGACATGTACACTACATGTACCGGTATATGTTTGCAGCTGGCTTCATTCTGGTGTTATGTTATTATGAAGTTGAAGATAGCTTTGAAAATCTTTCTCAGACTTTAATACTGGCACACACTTCAATGACTTCATGCTTATTAACTCAACTGAAGACTCATGAAATTCATATTGACTTTAATAAATCAATGGATTTACAAACTCATGCAGAATGAGCTTGTACCATACAAATCTTTCACATGCCATTAGAGTCTGAGGTACATGGAAGTCTATTACGTAAATACAAATGCATTATACATGTAATTAACCTTCACTTATCCTAATCCTATGCAAAAAAAAGTGTAATTCAATACATCGGTTAATCTTATGGGCTTAGATTTCAGTATGCTTTTCATTTACAGCATTAAACTTTTATTGAAAAAGACTTTAAATATCTTATCGTGAGCACGCACTGATGACTGGCCAGTTGCCATATATTTGATGAATTGTACATGTACACTGTACATATTCAAGCCAAATGAGATGGACACAGTGTACTATGTATATTATGTATATTATGCAAATTATGCAATTACTACTTTATTTTAGAAATTGATTTTGCTTGTGATTAAAACAAACGACCTTACCCCCAACAATTATTTAGAAATTATATCGGGTGTATGTTATTCAAAGGTCCTACACTGTACATGTTGTAAATGTACATGTACAATGTAGGTTGCTCTTTGCCAGTGATTCATGCACTAAAAAAGTGTTACTACATGTACATGTACATGTATGTATTACTAACAGGGACACTATCTCTTCATTTCCATCATAACATTGCAGCATATTTATCTTTTAGTGTGTATTTGAATTTTGAAATTTAGATAATCACAATTCTGCATCACTTTTTGAATAGGTCTACATTGTATTTCATGTTTGAACCAGATGCACAGTCCAACCATACACCTGTATTTGTAAATTTTTCTTATCACCAAACAGGAAAATATTAATTTCATTATTCTTTCATAGTTTAGATTTAAAAAAAAAGCTGATTGTCTCCTACTTTCTCTAATTTTGTCTGTCATGAAAGAAAGTCCCGCCCTGTTCAAGTGCGATATTCAGAAGTCCTACATGTATAAGCCTTATTGTGAAATTTCACCCTCTAATGTTCATGTATATTCCAGCCTAGGGAATTAGGAGTGTATGAATAATAAAGCCTTCCTGGCAGGCTACAATCCTTCATCTCTCTTTCCTTAGGGGTGTGACATTCACTGGCAAGCAAACAGGCATCCAGTCACCTGATGTCCTGCAGCTTTTATGCCAGAGTGTACGGCATGTTTCTTCTTTGGAACCCCATTCAGACGAGTGAAATTTTTGTCTAGCTGTACGAAAATCATAAAACTTCATATACTTGTCGCTACATGACAAGTAGTTAACTTTTTCAATCCTGAACAAGATGCAACAAAATATTGTACAGCAAAATGGAGATGTGACTGTGAGCCATGTTTTAAACAATAAGTTGATGAAGAATAGGGTCCCTTTCACCTCATAAACATCACATCGAACGAAACGGTACAATATGGTCAGCTATCATTCATGTGGCTTACACCAGGTGTTATTTTGTACCCCCAAACCATGGATATACAAGCGACTGATGGATGAATACATGTATGTAGACCTACTTCTAAAAGACTGGATTTCTTCTTTAGGCCTACTAAAGACTGGGTGATTTCCCTTTTACCCACACTCTTGATTTTATGCCCCCTTTCATATCAAGGGAAACCCTGGCATTTAAAAGGGCAAGGCCATGTGTCAAAATCAATGACAAAATATAGCTTTATTCTGTTTATTGTTCAAGGCCTCCATGAAGTTACACCCAAGGAGGTACATGTATCTCCTTTGTAATTTGTATACTTGTACCTCTGCCAAACATGAAGACACTTTTTGTAAAAACTTCAAATTCACTGTGTATAATTAATTTTGAGAGAAATAATAATTTATTCTCTTGCTCTTCATTATATATTCAGTAATACAGCAAGTTAAATTCTACCAGCTTATTTGCAGGAATGATCCAGCTTTTAATTATGAAAATGAATTTAAAAAAATTGTACTTGAATTGTATTCTTGTATTACCTGTGCATTCGCTGATCACAGAGTATACATGTACATGGAGGGCCTTGAGCCCTCTACTATGAAATTCCACATTGGTAATACACATTTATTATGAGACAGTGTACAGTGTATACAACTGTACGTGTAGGCCGAGTACTATTAAAGACATTGTTTATATCTTTTACATGTAAAACTTCCATCTTAGTTGAGATGCATAAAGAGTCTTTATAGACTGCCTGATGATCTGATGGCATGATCTTGAAGATTGGCCATGACTTTGGCTCACTTCCCCCATGGATTCCATTACTTATGAATCCCTATCACCTATGAATGATATATAATGCCATACTGAGTATACCCACCTTTGCAACATCATACCAACTGCACTGGAATCTAACGCTCATTCAGACTACTAAAATTACATTGTGTAGCTACATGTACGGTACGTGTAAACAAATACTGTGTAGGTATAAGATAAGTCATTTTTTTCTTAGTCTGAACGTTTTATAGCAAAAACGTGTAATGAAACGTCAAACGAAACATAGTGCTACACTGTATTCTTTGAACCGTATTACTTGGCAGGGCTTATCGTGAGCACACACTGATGATTGGCCAGTTGCCATGTCAACTGACCTCTTCAAAAAAATTCTTTGCTTGTGATGTGTCTTTATGATATGATACTCTTTTCATGTGTGTATGCCCCTTTTGCTGTACAATGATGCTTTATATGACGTTTCTCTATGTGAGTTTCTAATAGATGGCCTCTAGTCTGAACGGCTATAAGATCTAAAGCTGTCAGTGATGTGAGATGTGGACTGTTTAATTACATACTGT
This sequence comes from Mesocentrotus franciscanus, assembly GCA_037976565.1. NCBI lineage: Eukaryota > Metazoa > Echinodermata > Echinoidea > Camarodonta > Strongylocentrotidae > Mesocentrotus > Mesocentrotus franciscanus. Next base: position 31,324,993 of record CP137669.1, on the reverse strand, counting down.
ACACTCTGTAATTCCCCTGTGAATATGATGCCCCAGCCACTAGCGTATTAATTGTATCCCATTTGGGAGGCGCTTTCCTCAAGGACTAATAGCTCATTTGTGTTTACAACCTACATGTAAATGTACATACTTTTAGTATGGCTAAGTGTGCAAAGAAACAGTGTCAATTTGAACGCTGTGATAAAAAGTACACAGTACATGTATCATTTCACAGAGTACATGTACATGTACATGTAGTTGCATTATTTCTTTGTGCACAATATAGGCCTACAGAAAATGTGTATTACTTTTATTCCATACTCACGCTCTATAAATAAATAAATAAATAAATGAATAAAATTGGAATGCTGATTTTGCCATGTTTCAACAAAAAAAAAAAAAAATCAGTTTTAATGGATTTTCAAGTTGAGAGTTTTTACAGAAGATAATTAATGAAATACAGGTACCGGTATTAGTACAGTTTTATATTAACCTGCTTAGGTTCCCATGGTATCAAAAGAGACAAGAAATTCTTTGCGTATTGAGAGTTTGGCAAGAGAATCATTTTTTGAAATTCACAGTTTAACAAAAATAAACAAAGGGTAGAACTAATGTACATGTATCTGAATATTGACTTTCATTTGGATTTCGACCTCAATACAATAATTCAGTCAACACATTGGTGTTTTTAATCTATGTTAAGTAGTATGTTATTAAAATCCTCTTCCAATCTTTTTTTTCTTTCTTGATACAGAGTATGCTTACGGAGGACACCCTTTCCCATTCACTGGAATATTTGAGATAGAACCCAGAGATGTCACAGATTTAGGAGAACAATTTAGTTTTAAGTAAGTTCTTTCTGTATGAATTTACATATGATTTAACTTTCGAAATATGAAGTTTAACAAATGTGGCATTACAATCCAACTTATCTTTAATGTTAAAGTAATAATGAAATTAATGGCTTCTTCCCCATTTTGTGTGCTGCTTCATGTATTATTATATTAAGAGAAAATTCTTTTTTAGGAGTGATGAAAAGAAAATGGAGAGAAAAAAGATAACTAACATGTCAATTTCTTTTTGAATAAGTTAAAAAAATAACAGCAATAAAATGATCAATATGGCAAAACTGTACATTCTTGAAAGACATGTACAAAAACAATTCAGATAATCTACTAAACAGCTGAAAGAAGGGCCTGACTGCAGTAAAATGATATATAGCGTATTAACATTAAATATACTTATATATATATATATATATACAAATATACAAATATACAAATATTAAAATAGCAGAATGCTAATAAATATTTACACTGGCAGTTGACAAGTTTGTGCAAGCTGGGAAAGATAGGCTTCACAGCAGGTATTTACAGAAAGGATAAATTTGCCAGTTCTGTAACATTTCCAGATGTGTATATTGTTGAAGGTTTCAGTGCAATTGCAACCTTCATGTAACTTGGATCACATGTATATATAGACTACTGATTGCAAACTATCGTTGCTGGAAATGGGAAAATGAAATAGCAAGTGTATTATTGCAATTAAACTTTGATCAGAGTTATATTGAAGAATAAAAATGGTCAAAGAAATGACATTGTAAGATATTTGGCTTTAGAATATGAATTTCATTTTGGAGAATTACAATTATCTGTCCATAATTCAGGCTTCATATAATTTTGTCACACTCATAAGTGGTCTGGATTGAAAATCATAAGGTTAATATGCATGACCCCCTTAGCCTCGTTAATAATTTAAATATGAGGGTGGGGGTAACCTACATGTAGGTGCCTATTAGTCTGAGCTATGCCATAATACTCATCCAGCAGTTGTATTGACCTGATTTCTTTTCATTTGACAGGGAAACGATAGTTCTAGGCCAGACTGACCTCACAGAGGAAGACGTAGTGAAAGTAGTAGACTGCCTTGGTAAGAAGTATCCTGGTGAAGCCTATCATCTCATTCACAAGAACTGCAATCACTTCACACAGGAACTCGTACAAGTAAGCAGCTTAAAGCTTTCCATTGATTACCTCTACAGTCATTTAAAGATAAAGATCAGTTCTGGTCATGCGATTGCATTGTGAAAGAAACGTTGTGGAAGCGATCAGAAAAGGTTGATCATCTAGCATTTAAGTATTGGTGTGTACTGCAAGGTTCTGGAATCATCAAAATGATAAGAAATTTGGCCCAGTCTTGGTAATGTTACAAGAACCGTACACAGAAAGATGTATATGGGACTACGCGACCACGTGCACGATATCTATTTGGTCCCAATAGATATAATAACTTACCAAATATATCAATTAGTAGGCGGTTTC